>SJYQ01043186.1:0-10563 GCA_006410935.1 Redunca redunca
TGCCCTAGCCTCTTGTTTATAGGGCAGATTCTATCCCTTGCTGCCCAATCACAGGACTTTCTGCTTGCCTTTGGAGTACCTAAGGGCTCAGGCTGTTACTTTTTAGTTTTCTTGAATCTGTAAAGCTCCTTTATTATTAATATTTTTTCACTCTCGTTTATCTCTTTTTCCAGAGGACTCAGGCAAAATGATTCAGATTTTCTAGTTTTGGCTTTAGTCATTCTTTTGAGTTTTACCTCTGATCCCCCCTGGCTTTCTTGCCTCGAATTTTGCTGCCTGTCAAACAGGCAGTCTGTTCTCCCTTGCGGATTGGAGTCCATTCAGGGAAGAGGACCCCTGAGACTAATACTCCTTCCACAGATCCAGCAATGTTTGTGTTCTTGGTCCCGTTTTTTTCCCCAGGTGAGGGACCTGGTGAGGTCTGGCGTTTGCAGATTCCAGTTCAAGAGTTTGAGCCGCTATAATGGCTGCCCTCTTTTGATTTTATTTCAGAGGGAAAAGAAATGGTCCAGTTTTCAAAGTTATAAAGAGGTTCTAGGATATCCTATGAACTAATCCATATCCTTGAGCTTTGTTTTAGCTGTATTACAGATAGCTTTTTGTAAAAAAAAAAAAAAACTGCTTCTCCACTATTTTTGCCTATGAGATTTTTATCCTCCTTATTAAAACAGTGACTTACTCAGAATTCCACAGCAGCAACTGAAAAGTTGATTAGCCTCTCTCCTTGCCCTAGTCAAATATCAAAAACCTGGAAAGTTTACTGAGAGTGGTGATTACAGTAAAAGCTTTCGGAGTTGGAGAGGAACTGATAGAGAAAGAATGGAAGGAAGGAGATAAGAGAGAGTAGTTTGCAAAGGTTGGAGAAGGAAATGGCAACCCACTCCAGTTTCCTTGCCTGGAGAATCCCAGGAACGGGGGAGCCTGGTGGGCTGCTGTCTATGGGGTGGCACAGAGTCGGACACAACTGAAGTGACATAGCAGCAGCAGCAGCAGCAGTTTGCAAAGGGCTGGCTGGAGTTTACCAAATTTAAGATTTTTTTTCTGACTTGTGAATTTAAGGATTGGGACTTGAGCACCTTTGTCCCATTTGTAGTCAGACCAGCTCAGCCCTAACTTGTCTGCATTGCCCTGAGCCACCTGTAAGCTGTTGTTTTTTTTTTTGGTTGGGGGTGGGGTTTGGTGGTGGAAGGAAGTGTAAGGTTAGAGGGAGAGAGGAAGTAGGGAAGAGGGGAGGATTGGAGCCACCAGTTACCTAGTTCGTCAGGTATGGTCTGCTCAGGCTACCACCACCTCTTGCTAAGGATATGGATAACTGCAGTGAGCCCAGTGTCCTGGATGTGAGGCAGCAGCTGCTGCTAAGTTGCTTCAGTTGTGTCTGACTCTGTGCGACCCCACAGAGATGGCAGCCCACCAGGCTCCCCTGTCCCTGGAATTCTCCAGGCAAGAAGGCTGGAGTGGGTTGCCATTTCCTCCTCCTTCCTCCAGGGGATCTTCCTGACACAGGGATCAAATCTGAGTTTTTTCCTTCTGCATTGCAGGTGGGTTCTTTACCACTGTGCCACCTGGGAAGCCCGGACTTCTCAGGAGGACTGCCCAAATCAGTGATTTGCATAATAGCAAATGCTTCTAGAGCCTCTACCTCCAGCCCTGTCTGAGAGTGTTCAACCTAACAACTCTGTGGGATGGATGCTATCATAAACCCACTTTACAGGTGAGGGAAGAGAGGCCATGAGAAATTGGGTCACTTGTCAGATTTGTGCACCTGCCAAGTGGTTGGATCAAGGGTTCAAACTCTCCTGGCCCTGAGCTGTGTTTCTCTGGTTACTGCATGGCCTCTTCATTCATCCCCTCAATTCACCGCTCATTCATTTCTTCTCAGACTGTTGACTGCTTGCAGATACCTTTATCTCAGCAATTAGAACTTGGTCAGTGCCCTTTGCCAACATGTTGGAGGAAGCACCCTCCTGCCCCCCAAAAAACCCTGTAAACCAACCTACAAAGAGGAGGGATCTCTTGACTGACCTTGCATCCCTGTGTCTAGCAGGAAATAGATGCTCGATAACGTTTTATAGGAGGAAGGATGGATGTCACTCAGCCCATTGAAACGTGATATCTTATATTTCATGTCTCTCTACCAGTATCAGTGGTTTCTAAGCAGAAATACAGATGAGTGCTAAGAAGAGTGAGAATGTGGAGGGGGGGGCTGTTTCACCAAAATAATTGGGGAATTCTTGATAAAAGCATATTTTAAAAGTATTTCAGGCTCTCATGATCAGAGATATGCTATTTGTGTTCATGCTTAAAGCATTTATTATTCAAAGGGCATGCCTACCCCCATGCAGATTACTTTGTGAGTCAAGGAGGCCCTTCAACCTTCTAGGCATTGCTAAGACTGTTCTTGCAAGCAGAGTGTATTTTCTTTGGAGCTGAGAATCAAACCCTGGGAGCGTTCAAGTCCATATCCATCTTCCTAGGGCAAAGCATAGTTTTAGTATTTTCAGTACACAAGCTGATAGAAGATAGATCCACCTCTGGTCTTCCCATTCTGTCTCCCTACTGTAGGGTGAGAGTGTAGGGGGTGTCTCACCTGCTTGACTTGGAAGTCACATTGTCCCTCATTAGGAGTGTGGTGTTCTGGGCAGGTTCCTCGTCCATTTCAGGGCTGTTACCTCATCTGTAAGATGGGCATATAGCTCTTACCTTGTAGAGCTGTGAGGGCCACATCTCTCTGACATAGCGCCGTGGCTCTCAAATGCATTTGGCAGTATCTAGAGACATCCTGGTTGTCACGACCTGGGGGTAGTGGTGGCTACTGGCATCTAGGAGGTAGAGGCCAGGGATGCTGCTAAATTCCTTACAATGCACGGACGGCCCCGCAGTAAATACTTGTGTGTTAGTTGTCAGTCGTGCCTGACTCTTTCCAACCCCATGGACTGTAGCCCATCAGGCTCCTCTGTCCATGGAATTCTCCAAGCAAGAATACTGGAGTGGGTTGCTATTTCCTTCTCCAGCAGATCTTCCCAACCCAGGTCTCGAACCCTGGTCTCCTGCATTGCAGGTGGATTCTTTACCATCTGAGCCACCAGGGAAGCCCCATAAAGACTTATATCCAGCCCCAAAAGTCAGTGGTGGGAGGCTGAGAGCCCTGGCAGGGTGGCATCTCTAAACCCCAGTGGTAGCTTTTGGCTCAGATGGTTAAGCGTCTGTCTACAATGTGGGAGACCCAGGTTTGATCCCTGGGTCGGGAAGATCCCCTGGAGAAGGAAATGGCAATCCACTCCAGTACTATTGCCTGGAAAATCCTGTGGACAGAGGAGCCTGGTAGGCTACAGTCCATGGGGTCGCAAAGAGTCGGACACGACTGAGCGACTTTACTTACTTACTTTACTATCAAAGGGCGCTGTTGACCAGAGGCAAAGAGTCCTGCTTTCTTAAGAGGGGTGGAGGGAATGGAATTCAACTTTTTGTGTGTGCTTCTGGGTTACTCCACAGGTGCCCCCGAAATGTAGGAAGAGCTGCTTTTCTCTCCATTAAACTCCTCCTTAACTTCATTTGTAATTGCGTGTATCTATTTACATATAAGTATAGATTTACATATACATGACTTACATGCTTAAAAAAAAAAATCCCTGAAAGTCTCAGAGTAGTTGAACCTGGCTCCTTAGGAAGACAACAGCATGGGGCATGGAACAGAAGCTGGGCGCCTGCACCCATTGTGTGGCCCGAGGTCAACTACAGACCCTCAGCAGCTTGCTTTTCTCCCCAGAAGAGGACAGGCAATTGCATCGCCCTCCTGTTTTACCACGTTGTTCCAAGGACTAAGAGAATAAATCAGAATACATGAAGATAACTCTGTCCAAGTGAAGTAGTTCTACAGACATGTGACTTTGAATGTGGTTTTTCCAGAGAACTTGGTCCATAAGTGGTCACTTAGGAAATGCCACTGAAAAGGGATTAGGGCTCAACAGCCAAGGGATGTCTGTGTTGTGGGCAAAGTGGGAAACCAGGCCCAGAAAGCATTCCGGTGGCAGAGTGTATGATTCTGACTCTGAGTTTGGGTGTAAGCTCCCTGCTGTGCTCCCTCTGGGTTCATCCTTTGGCTTTTCCCCTGTTTGCCTGCTGACCCTGGGGCAAGCTCCTGGACCTTCTTGTGCTTTGGTTTCCTCACCTGTAGCATCAGGCTAATGATAACACCACCTACCTGAAGACAGGTATGGGGGAAGTGATGTAGTCTTCAGAAGTGCTTAGTGTACTTGGGAATTTCAGCTCAAAAAATGAGTTATTAGTAAAATAATATTATTTATTACTTTGCTTGTATATTTGCACTCAGGTGAGGAAGTGATTGCTCCTGGGTTAGGAGCTGAAAGAGGATTCTTCTGTAATTCCTGTTATTTTCTATTTTGTTATGGTAAAACTCATACAGTGTATAATTGACCATTTTAGCCAGTTTAAAGTGTTCAGGTCAGTGACATTAAGTACATTCACAGCATTGTGCAACCACTAATTCCAGGGCTTTTTCATCTTCATCACCTGAGAGGGAAACCCTGTACCCATTAAGCTGTCATTTCACGTTCCTATCTCCCCGCAGGCCCAGGCACCACCAGTCTACCTGGCTATCTTAAATAGAATCATGCAACATGTGGCCTTTTTGCCCTGGCTTCTTTCGCTCAGCATCATGTTTTCCGGGTCCATCTGTGCACTGTAGTGAGCTTCAGCTCTTCATTCCTTTTATTTGGTGTTTTTGTAGAGTAACCCAAGCCTCAGTTTCATCAGACCTGTTCTACCACATCATGTCCTTATTTCAAGTTTTAGAATATCTTTCTTCATTAATTTGGCTCCTTTTGGCCAGCCTTAATTTAACTACTTTTTCTGTCCAGTGATTCTAATGACCCTTGAAATGAATTTTGGAATTACCACTGTCATGCTGGATTCTCCATGCTGCTGGGGACTAGGTGTTATTATTTTTTATTTCTGCTGAAGAATTAGCAGCCAGGGCACAGACCTGCCCTGAGTGGTGCTTCATTTCCCCAGTACAGCATGGCAGATTAAAAAAAAACCAAGTGTTTGGAAAACACCCATCAGGCCTTTTTCTTCCTCCCAGTAAAAAGCTTGCCACATGAGAAGTGGCCCTCAATTAAGTCGTTTAATAAAAACCTCCCTCTGTTTTAAGGCTTTCTGGGGAAGTGTTTACATTTAATGCCACTGCAGGCTTCTAAATGAGGAGCTGTGGAGTGAGGGATCCTTAACCTGTGACTTTAATAATATCCTTCGCTTTAGATTTCCAGGTGGCGGCCCTGGGCCAGATTTGTAGCGTGTCATTGACCCAGACAGTCTGGATTCTCTCCTCCCGCACCCGTTCAGCCACCCAAGATGGAAGATTTCAGAGAAGCCCGAAGCCCCATAGAGATGTAAAACTAGCTCCTGGAGAGAGGCTAGAGTGAAAGGAGATGGTGTGTCAGCGCCTGCCCCCCCCCACCCCCCACTTTCCTGCTCTTCTGAGCTTAGGAGCAGGGTGGGGGCTTCAGTAAGAAGAGACTGAAGCATTTAGGAGAGCAGCTCAGGGCTCTGAGATGCCGGGCCCTTCAGGCAAGGCCCCGAGCCAAGCTTCAGAGCATTCTTGGGTTATGGCCGTGGCCCTTCACTACTGAGGAGGCTCTTCTTTTTGCTTTGTTTCTGGAGCGGTGAGCAGGCCCTGCCTAGAGGAAGCAGGATGTTGGCAGCNGCAGCTTTAGGTGGGGCTTACGAGCTCCTTTTGTGGGAAACACTAGAATTTATCCCAGAGGAATGTCCAGGGAAAAGCTGTGTCCTGAAATAAAGGACATCTCTAGGATGGCCTTCCCTCTCTGCTTCTTTCCTGGGGATCCTCATCGAGCTGGCTGAGGACAGGCTGGTAGGGAAGCCCAGAGTCCCTGGCACATGTTGGGATTTGCAGAAGCTGCAGGGCCTGGCCTCTAGCCCTGGACTGCCCAGGTCCACTCCTGCCTCTGGGGTTCTACGTTGTATGAGTGAATCTGTATAGAGTGCTTGGAACAGGTCTGCATAGAGAGGGATATACGTGTATGGTCTTATTACTCTGATACTTCCCTTTTGTGACTCCCACTTAGAATCGGGGAATGCTCCTTATTTTCAGAGCTAATTCACCTCCATGCTCAGCAGGCTTGTGCAATCCATGGGAGAGGGTGAGATCACAGGACCCTTCCAAAAAGCATGATGTGTAGATGGGGAAATCATGCTTGATGAACCTATTACATTCTTTGAGGGAGAAAATAAATGTGGGAAGAAGGGCAAACCAGTGGATGTGATTTATTTAGATTTCCCAAAGACCTTTGAAGACTTCATGCCAAAGGTTATTAAATGTGAGTCTCCACACCTGTGTGTGTGGCGGTGAATGTGAGGAGGAGTACGGTTGAAACACATCTTCTCTGTACTTCTTGATAAAAGGAGAGGCAAGATGGTGAAATCACCATATTTGCAAGTTGGGTGGAATTCTTCTGTTTATTATCTTTTAAAGTCTTTATTGAATTTGTTGCAGTATTGCTTCTATTGTTTTTTATGTTTTTGGCTGCGAGGCATGTGGAATCTTATCTCCCTCACCAGAGATCAGTCTTGCACCCCTGGAATGGAAGGTGAAGTCTTAACCACTGGATTGCCAGGAAAATCCCTAGAATTCTTTTAAAAGTAAAATTGAAAGAAGGCATTGGAGTTAAACTATAGGAATTAAAAACTATAGGCATATTTTTTTATTTTTATTAAAAAAATTTTTTTAGATACTACATGGAGCTGTCAACCATAATTTTAAATAATTCTTTTGTGGTCAGTGGTGCACCTGGGCAGCCAGGGGTTGGGGCTAGGAATTGTGTGTGTTGCTTCCTAGCACAGGTTCCATTCATCTGCCTGGAATATCATAGGTGCTCAGTAAACATATGTTGAGTGAATAAATGAAGATTAATAGAACAAAGGAGTTCATTAAAAATTATTCATGTTCTTTACAAACAAGTTTGTAAACTCTAGTTTCTTTCTTTATGAATACATTTGTAGAAGGAAGTAGATTTCACCATTAGTAAGTATGAGAATCAGATCCTTAAATGCATAGATACTGAATTTCATCCCTTCTGCGATTTAACCCAGGGCAGTGAATGAATGAATAAATGAAATGAACAGAAGCTTTGTCGGTATGGACTGCTCTCCTCCAGTAGGATTTAGGAAGCTTGGGGATTTGCTAGACTGAAAAGATGCTTGTAGGAATGATTACTTTCATATTTTTCATTATGCTCAGCTTCCTGTGGGGCTACTGTGGTGCCTCACGTGTAGGAGTTCTCTGTATTCATACATGTTCATCATGTATGAATGATGAATGAATTAAAATCTCCTTAAAATAAGCACCAATATTTTATTATTGCTTGATTACTTGGTGCCAGGCAAACTTACCACTATATTTGCTCTTAAGATGTTTGTATTAGGTTACTATATGATGTTGCTGCATAAAGAATAATCCCTGATCTTAGTGCCTTACAACCACAGGGATTTATTTTTCTACTTAGTTGATAATTTGGCTTTGAGTCTATTCCATATGTGCTTATTATTCTGAGGCCTAGGGCATGCTCACCTTATGGCAAATGGCAGTAGCCGAAGAGGGCAGGTGGAAATGCATGATACCTCTTAAGGCTTTGGCTCATAACCATTAGTCAACACAAATCACATGGCCAAGCCAAACATCAGTGCAGTGGGGAAGTATTCTCAGGCCATTCTCATGGGAAGTACTGCAAAGTTACATGGTGCAGAAGAGGGACATATGATGCCATTATATAGGGAAGTGGAGTGCAGAAAGCAGTGATTGAATCCATTACAGTGCTCAAGAGTGAATGAGAGGGATGAGAAAAGCATGGGCCAAACTAACCTTTTGGAAGTTTGCTCAGAATCATACATGTTTTGCCCAAGTGCCAGTCTGAGCCTTAGTAATCACTGTAAGTGACCCTGGCACGCACTGACTCTTGGCTGAACGTCACCTCTCATTCACTGACTGTGATGCTGCTCCTGGGAGGTCAACTTATCTGCAGGAGGAGTGGAAGTGGTTGGTTGGGTTTTCTTCTGGTTATTAGTCCTGACCTGACAGGCTGCTCACAGTGATGGCAGGAGTGACAGGGAGAACAGAAAGGGTTGGAGACAGGCGATCCGCCTGCCCTTGGCCTGGCCCCTTCTCAGCATGGATCTGTGGGGATCAGCCTCACTCCTACCTCTAATAGTCTGTGACGGTCTATCACCTTCACATGCCTGTCCCCATCTTATCCTAATAAGGACCCCGGGCCTTAGTTTCAGGAGCCCGCCTTTTACATTCAAAGAATGTGGAATGGGAGGTTGGGTGACATCTCTGCAGCCAGCCAGCTCATAAGCAGCAGATCTGAACTAGGTCATCCAGGTTCCAGTCTGGGGCTGTCCTTCCACACCCCGGTGACTGTCCCAGCCTAGCAGAGTCAGGTCTGACTCTAAGGCACTGAGAACGTAGTGCCCCGGGTGACAGCGTCTACTCTGCTGAAGGAGCAGGTGAGCCTGTGTCTCAGTGCTGTGTCACAGGTGAAGCAGAATGAAATACTGGCCGTCTTCGGGTCACCTTTTTGCAACATGTCCTTATTTGGGGAGAGAGCTGCTAGACTATCCAAGGAAGAAAGCACTCTGGCCATTAAGAGAAAATACCCTGAGAATACATGGGGACTAAACCCCGGTGAAGCCAAGGCTGTGAGGGGATAGATGCTTTCGTATGTGCCCTGGGTGGGATTGTAAGTCCAGTGGGCTTCTTTTTAGAGAACAGGTGGGCAGTGGGAATACTTTCACTTGCAAGTAAACAAAACTCAGTTAAAAGTGGTTTAAATAGTAAGGATCTTTATTATCTCATGTAAACAAAAGTCAGCACAGTTTTGGGGTTCATTAATGAAAGGCTCAGCTAAGTTTCCTCTTTGCCAGCCTCAGTGTTTGACATTTGACCTCCAGCTTGGCTCCTTGTGTTCCCAACTACCATATCCTCGTACACAGGTGATGTTTGGTGTCCAGAGGCAGGTAAAGAGGAAACCAGAGAAAACCTTTGCTGGGAGCCCCACCCCCAGAACTTCTCCTGTGCCCCTTTGGCAAAACTGGGCCAGATGCCCACATCTCATCTGATGACTGGCATGGAGAGAGGGGACTCCCATTGCTTGCTTAGACCAGTCTTAGGGCCCAGCTTTCTCAAAGCATGTGGGCACTGGGAGGAAAGGAGGCAGAAATGGAGCTTTGCTGGCCAGAAGGAAAGCGGCAGTTGCTGTGAGCGTTTATTTTCTTTCTCTCTTTTTCCTTTCCTTCTTCCTTCCATCCCTCTCTCCTTCCTTGCTTTCTTCTCTCTTTCCCTCCCACCTTCCCTTTCCTTTTCTCTCTCTTTTTTTCTAACATTATCTTTCAAAACTAAAAATTGTCTGTGCACGTTCCTGCTGCCGTTAGTAAGTTTATCTTACGAATATACCTGTGAAAATGTGCCGGCAAACGTGCAAAGATATTCACTGCAGCATTATAATAGAGTAACAGTAGAAGTAACCTAAATGCCTTTCAAAAGGACTGGTTAAATGCCATATAAGCACATTATGGAATTGGGCAAATCTGTGAGTACTGATACAGCAAAATTCATAAAAAAGACTTTTTTTTCTTAAAAAAAAAAAAGGTGCACATTAGTTTAAGATCCTATTTAGAAAAAAAGTCTCAATTCTTGGTTTGCAAATGTAAATCTCTGGAAAAAAAATCCTAAGAAACGTGCTTATTTCTGGGCTGTAGGATTGGTGGCATGGTTGGAAAGGAAATTTTCTTTTTCATTTCATGCCCTCCTTGACTGTTTGTATTTTATAAAAAAAGCAGTATGAGTTAACCTTCATAATAATAAAACGATAGTTCTCTAAGTATTCACAGGGGCTTAAGGAGAGTAAAACAAGGGCCCTAAATATGGTTGTGAGGGGATGGAAGTGCCATGAGTCTCTGTTCGGTGTTTAGGGAGGTTGTAGAAAGTAAAGAGTCTGGGAGTGAAATAAAGTCATTTTTTAATCTCCTTTGGCACCTGGCATAGAGTCTTACACATAGTAGAGTCAAATACATATTCGAAGAACGACTGTTTCCATCAAGACCCAAAGCAGCTTTATGGAATGCCAAAACCTAACCAGGCAGCTCACATCAGCAAGAAAGTAGACCCTGCTGGAATTTTTATTTTGCAAATAAACTATGACTGCCATTACCTGCTTTTCCCTTGAGCTCCCAGAATCTAATTCATTGCTAGGAATCAACCCGAGTATGCAACTTTCTCCTCCTTATCTGCTGATGTGCCAAGTTCTGGATAATAAAGCTGAACAAGGCTTTTCAACTAAAGGTAGAGCAAAGACAGGCATCGCTGTCACTGTCCTGTGTCAGCTGTGTTTGTAGATGTGGCTTCAGTGGAGAGCTATCTGGGTGTCCTAAAGTCTGTGAAGTACAGACGAACAGTTATTTTTTAAGCAAAATAGTTTTTCGATACCCTGGACTAGTGAGTTAGAAAACTGCTATCTTAGTGGGAGGGAG
>SJYQ01043219.1:1366-13449 GCA_006410935.1 Redunca redunca
AAAACCTTGAAAACAAAATGGGAAAAAATCAAAGAATCAATTAACAAAGGCCTAGAAGAATTAAAGAATAAACATACAGAGACAGACAACACAAATACTAAAATTAAAAATACTTTAGAAGGAATCAATACAAGAATATCTGAAGCAGAAGAATGAATCGGTGAGCTAGAAGACAAAATGGTGGAAATAACTTCTGAAGAGCAGAATAAAGTACAAAGAATGAAAGGAAGTGAGGACAGTCTCCAAAACTTCTGGGACAATATCAAATGTACCAACATTCAAGTTATTGGGGCCCCAGAAGAAGAAGAGAAAGAGAAAGGGTATGAGAAAATTTTTGAAGAGATTATAGTTGAGAATTTCCCCAACAAGAAAAAGGAAATAGTCAATCAAGTCTAAGAGGCACAGATAGTCCCATACAAGATAAACCCAAGGAGAAATATGCCAAGACACATACTAACCATACTAACAAAGACTAAACACTAAGAAAGAATATTAAAAGCAGCAAGGGAGAAGCAACAAATAGCATACAAGGGAGACCCCATATGCTTAACAGCTGATCTTTCAGCAGAAACTCTGTAGGCCAGAATGGCAGGATATATTTAAAGTATTGAAAAGGAAAAATATACAACCAAGGTTATGGTACCCAGCAAAGATCTCATTCAAAATTGTTAGAGAAATAAAGAGCTTTTCAGACAAGCAAAAGTTAAGAGAATTCAGTACTGCTAAACCAGCTTTACAACAAATGCTAAAGGGACTGATATAGCCAATAAACACAAGAGAAGAAAAAGATCCACAAAATCAACCCCAAACAACTAAGAAAATGGCAACAAGAACATACATATCAATAATTACTTTAAATGTAAATGGATTAAATGCTCCAACCAAAAGACACAGACTGCCTAAATGGATACAAATACAGGACCCATATATATTTTGACTACAAGAAACCCACTTGTATAACCTACATATGGACTGAAAGTGAGAGGATGGAAAAATATGTTCCATGCAAATGGGAAGCAGAAGAAAGCTAGAGTAACAATTTTCATAGCAGAGAAAGTAGACCTTAAAATAAAGAAGATTACAAGAGATAAGGAAGGCCACTACATAATGATCAAGGGATCAATCCAAGAGGAAGACATAACAATTGTAAATATCTAGGCATCCAACATAGGAGCACCTCAATACATAAGACAGATGCTTACAGACATAAAAGGAGAAACTGACAGTAACAAAATACTAGTAGGAGACTTTAACACCACACTCACACTAATGGACAGATCATCAAAACAGAAAATTAATAAGGAAATATAAATCTTAAATGATACACTAGATGAGATGGATCTCATTGATAACTTTGGGACATTCCATCCAAATGCAGAACAATACACCTTCTTCTCAAGTGCACATGGAACATTCTCCAGGATAGAGTACATCTTGGGTCACAAATCAATCCTCAATAATTATAAGAAAATTGAAATCATATCAAGCATCTTCTCTGACTACAATGCTATGAGAGTAGATATCAATTACAAGGAAAAAAATAACTGTAAGAAACACAAACACATGGAGATTAAACAACACATTTCTAAATAATTAACAGGTTACTGAAGAAATCAAAAGGGAAATCAAAAAATTCTAGAAACAAATGTCAATGAAAACACAATAACTCAAAACCTATGGGATGCAGCCAAAGCAGTTCTAAGAGGGAAGTTCATAGCAAAACAATCCTACCTCAAGAAACAAGAAAAACATCAAATAGACAACCTAATTTACACCTAGAACAACTTCAATAAGAACAACAACAAATCCCAAAATTAGTAGAAGCAAAGAAATCATAAAGATACAAGCAGAAATAAATGAAAAAGAAAGAAACAATAGTAAAGATTAATAAAACTAAAAGCTGATTCTTTGAGAAGATAAACAAAATTGACAAACCTTTAGCCAGACTCAACTAGGAAAAAAAGAGAGAAGAATCAAATCAAAAAAAATAGANCAATGCAGAAATAAAAATGATTATAAGAGATTTTATGAACAACTATATGGCAATAAAATGGATAACCTGGAAGAAATGGACAGATTCTTAGAAAAGTTCAATCTTCCAACACTGAACCAGGAAGAAATTGAAAATAACCCAGTCAAAAAGTGGGGAAAAGATCTAAATGACATTTCTCCAAAGACACACAGATGGCTAACAAACACATGAAAAGATGCTCAGCATCACTCATTATTAGAGAAATGCAAATCAAAACTACAGTGAGGTATCACCTCACACCAATAAGAATGGCCATCATCAAAATGTCTATAAATAAATGCTGGTGAGGGTATGGAGAAAAGGGAACACTCTTGCACTGTCAGTGGGAATGTAAAATGACATAGCCACTATGTAAGACAGTATGGAGATTCCTTAAAAAAACTAGGAATAAAATCACCATATGACCCAGAAATCCCACTCCTAGGTATAAACCCTGAGGAAACCAAAATTGGAAGAGACACATGTATCCCATTGTTCATTACAGCACTATTTACAATAGCTACAACATGTAAGCAACCTAGATGTCCATCAACAGATGGATGGATAAAGAAGTGTAGTACACATACACAACAGCATATTACTCAGCCATAAAACAACTTCACTTTCACCTTTCACTTTCATGCATTGGAGAAGGAAATGGCAACCCACTCCAGTGTTCTTGCCTGGAGAATCCCAGGGACAGATGAGCCTAGTGGGCTGCTATCTATGGGGCCACACAGAGTTGGACATGACTGAAGCAACTTAGCAGCAGCAGCAGCAGCCATAAAAAAGATTGCCTTTGGGTCAGTTCTAATGAGGTAGATGAACCTAGAACCTATTATACAGAGTGAAGTAAGCCAGAAAGAGAAAGATAAATACCGTATTCTAATGCATATAAATGGAATTTAGCAAAACAGTACCAAAGAATTTATTTACAGGGCAACAGTAGAGAAACAGACTTAGAGAATAGACTTATAGACATTGGGAGAGGGGAGGAGAGAGTGAGATGTATGGATAGAGTAACATGGAAACTTACACTACCATATGTAAAATATATAGCCAATGGGAGTTTGCTGTCTGACTCAGGAAACTCAAACAGGTGCTCTGTACCGACCTAGAGGGTTGGAACGGGGAGGGAGATGGGAGAGAATTTCAAAATGGAGGAGATATATGTATACCTATGGCTGATTCATGTTGAGGTTTGACAGAAAACAGCAAAATTCTGTAAAGCAATTATGATTCAATATAAAATAAAATAATCATAAAAAGAAGATGCAAAAAAATTAAAGAAACCTATCTATTAAAAAAAGTTAAAAAGCAGACATCACTTTACTGACAAAGGTCCATATAGTCAAAGGTATTGTTTTTCCAGTGATCGTGTACTGATGTAAGAGTTGGACCTTAAAAAAGGCTGAGCACCAAGGAACTGATGCTTTTGAACTGTAGTGCTAGACAATACTCTTGAGAGTCCTTGGACAGCAAGGAGATCAAACCAGTTAATCCTAAAGGAGATCAACTCTGGACATTCATTAGAAGGACTGACACTGAAGCTGCAATATTTTAGTCACCTGTTGCAAAGAGCCAACTCACTGGAAAAAGACCCTAATGCTGGAAAGATTGAGGGCAGGAGGAGAAAAAAGTGGCAGAGAATGAGATGGTTGGATGCCATCATCGACTCAATGGATGTGAGTTTGAGCAAACTCCAGGAGATAGTAAAGGACAGGGAAGCCTGGCATGCTCCAGTCCATGAGGTCACAAAGAGTCAGACACGACTGAGCAACTGAACAGCAACAAATAACTGAGTCATTTGCCATACAGCTGAAACTAACACAACATTGTAAATCGAATATTCGCCAATAAAAATTGAAAAAACAAAACGAAAAAATTAAAACATAGAGAAAAGTAATTTATGTTGCCAAAGGAGAAAGAGGGTGGGGAAAGGATAAATGAGGAGTTTGGGATTAACTCCTACTACATATAAATTACTAATTACTGTAAATCCTAATTCGTAATTATCCCACTACATATAAAATAGATAAAAAATAAGGTCCTACTATGGTACAGGGAACTATATTCAGCATATTGTAATAACTTATAATGGAAACAAATCTGGAAAAGAATATATATATATATAATTTCCTCTATAAGAGGATATACATAGATATCTAATGATTTATTATTTTGCTTTTGACATCCTTCTTGTTACCTGGGTTCCTTCATTTCAGTTTGTAGTGTCTGCTCCATAACCATGGTTCCTTTTATCAATCCATTCATTGTTTAACTGCTTCAGAAATAAAACATCCTAAAAACATCCTATTTTCTACTCAAGTAGGATTTAAGAAATTGCCTGGCTGTTGTTCATAGGGGAGCAAATTTAGAAGCATACCTATTCTCAGAATGCTTTCTAAGTTAACCACATTATTATTAGCCCTATTCTATGTCTGCATTTTCAGACGTGCCCAGGGTCACTAATTTTTGAGTCTTTCTGGGGTTCTTCATCTTCGCGCCACCACTGTACTCACCAAGACATTAGTCAAATTCACTTATTATTTAATCCTCTATCATTCATTATCCATATGCTTTGTCTCTTCTTTCTTCTTATCTTTTTTGGTTAGTACAGTTAGACTTTGAAGAAAAACTGTACTTATATTTTGAAAAACAAATTAAGCAAACTTCAAAAAAAGAACAGATATTTAGTGCAATCTGTAGAGTTTGCCAGAAAGTCCCTGAGGACAGTTTCAAGCAAGGTAGTTCAACGTCTGATTAGCAAGTTTTAAAGATCATTCTGGGTGCTGTGTGGATACAAGGGTAGAAATCTGAAAGCAGATGAAGAGTCAGAAAGACCCTGAAACCTTCAGGAGATATATGGTGGCATCAAAGACTATCAGAGCAATGATGAGATTATGCAGCATATACTTATCATAGTCCTTTGTCAACATTAAATATATAATCATATTTAGATTACTACATTCAAGTTATATTTTAGCTTAGGTGAAAGAGCCAAAAATCATAGAAATTTTGAAGCCATCGCACACAAAAAAATTCAGAAACATTCCAAATACTGATTGCTTTAATCCATATTTCTGTTCTTGTATTTTATGAATACTTAACACTTTTACTTCCACTCAAATATTGTCTCTTAAGCTGTGATGTTGCCTTCACCGAAGAGAATTATAGTGTTTCCAGTGTAAATACAGAGAAGAACAGGTAAAAATGAAATTTATAAAATGTCAAGATTATATGAGAACTATGTTTTCCCTGATTTATGTCTCCCCCAGTTTAAGCAGGAAATTAACATTTTGGTTTTACAGCACGTTTCTTTGGTAGAGTATTTGAAAATGCCCACTAAATGATGAGATGATGTAATTGCATTTATTTTTATATGTTCCCACAATCAAGAAACATACACTTACTTTATTCCTAGATTATACTAAATAAACTGAACTGAGCAAGCAAAGGCTCTGCCCACTTACAAAAATAATTAAAATGATATTAAAGAAGTTCAATTTGGGCATGCCATGGGAAAGGATATTCTTAATCAGGAATAGAATCTGTGGCACATTATAGAGACTTTTTTGTTATTTTCTCCTTTGACTAAGAAAAATGTGTCTCTTTCTAGCTCTGCTCCTGTTTAAATACATGAAATATAGTCAAAATGAACATCAGTTCTTGATAGGAATTGTCTACATGCAATCTGTATATATGTCTATGAAAAAAGACGAAGAAGGTATTTCTGATATGGCATAGTGAGCTGATATCAGTTATCTTCATGGGTCTTGGATGTTGTTATTTTTGTTAGAAAAAATGGACAGGAAATGACAGAGCTTTTGAACTTCTCTCCACCTTCCTCTTCCATTGTTTCTCAATTTCTTCTTCTAACCCAAAGAACAAGTCACTCTTTTTTTTTCCCCCCTTCATAGTAGATACACTTAGAGAAGATGCCAATCCTTATTATTCTTTCTAGATAACAACAACAACAAAGAAAACCAAAACCAGTTTATGCAAAGGTGCGTTTTTCCTACTAGGCAAAATATACTTTTTGATCTTTAACTCAAATAAATTCAGTCTTCATCTTAGTTATATCTCTTCCTGCTGCTGCTGCTGCTAAGTCACTTCAGTCGTGTCCGACTCTGTGTGACCCCATAGATGGCAGCCCATTAGGCTCCCCCATCCCTGGGATTCTCCAGGCAAGAACACTGGAGTGGGTTGCCATTTCTTCTCCAATGCATGAAAGTGAAAAGTGAAAGGGAAGTTACTCAGTCGTGTCCGATTCTTTGCAACCCCATGGACCACAGCCCACCAGGCTCCTCTGTCCATGGGATTTTCCAGGCAAGAGTACTGGAGTGGGGTGCCATCGCCTTCTCCGTATCTCTTTCTGCTTTAGCCCAAATTAAATTTACCAGCAAACCTTGCTCAAGACACTATCTTCTCTCCTCTATGTGCTGCAATAGCTTCTTAACTGGACTCTACTTCCCTTCTAGATGCACTATAACTATTTTCTCAGAGTACCTGCAGTGATCATTGTAAAACACAAATTATATCATGACATGAAAAAAGGTCTGTGATCTGAGATCTATAGTACATTTGATTGCCAGTGAAGAAAAGTCTTAACAAATCAATGGACTCTTGAGATTTACTCTCCTGTATGAATGTTTTCAAAAGTATATCACCTATTTTTATAAATACCTAAGCTTGCTTAACTTTAACTCAATTTTAAGTCGAAACTCTATGGAGAGTTTCTCTCTGTCACATTTCCATAAAGGTTACCCAGGAAATGAGATGTGCTAGTGTTAGTCTCTCAGTTGTGTCTTTTTGCAACCTCCTCTGTCCATGAAAGTCCATGGTAATAGGCTAGCAACTTTCATTATATTATTGTTTCTTCTGCATAGTTTTAGTAAAGAGCAAGTTTTACTCTAAATGTTAAGTCTGTTCCTTTTTTTTCAAAATATCATTCTCCCAAAAGTCTCAAAAAACTTCCCCACATTTAGCACAAAATTCACTCGTTAATATGGATTATGAGACTCCCAAACCTCCCTTTTAACTCGCGTCTTCCTTACTCATTTTAGTGCAGCCACTTTGATCTCCCTACTTTTTCTCAAATTGTAAAGAAATCTGTCTTCTTATAACTTTTGTATCTAATCAACAAGAAAAGAGAGTATTTGAATGTGTCTGGCTTGTGCTTTCCCTTCCTTTTTAGGTATATGTTCCAAAGTCAGTTCTCAGAAAGGCCTTGACCAATGAATATTAAGAAGACCATGCCTCAGCCTTGACACCTCACCCCCTGATGCAAGTAATAATGATTCATTTCCATCAGTCAGTATCATGGCTCTCATATTATTTTCCCTGTAGCAGTCATATCAAATGATATTAGTTAAGTATTTAGTAGTTCACAGAACTGGAAATTCCATATGAGCAGGGATCCTGTATGTCTTGTTCACTGCTTTATTACCAAAGCCTAGAACTGTGTTTAGCCATGATAAGTGTCCAGTAAGCATTTTCAAATGAATATGGCTCTTCTATTCCAAATACCCTTTATTCAAGAACCTCTTGCCTAAAATCTGTGCTTCCACTTCCACATCAGACAGTGTGTCATCTGAAGTCACAGCTCCTTTGTTTTTTAATCAGCTGTGATGTTTTTCTTTATTTCACCTGTGAGCTCAAATTTGGCAGGTCCCTATTCTTTACCCAGAAAAGATGTACACAAGAAGGAGAGAGATTACTTAATGTGGATGACCAATTTTATGAAAGGGCAATTAGGCAGTTAATGATCCGAAGGTATGAGGAGTGAGAGAGTAATGGTAGCATGACATATGATAGTGCCATATAACAGCGCATGGTGACTGGGGAGCCTGAGTGACTAAGAAGGGAAAATTAGGCAAAGGTCAGAAAAATGAACAGACAAAATGTTGTACTGAGGATAAAACAGCATCACATCCACTTTTGCACTAACATTGCCACTTCCTGACGTCGAGTCATTCTTTCTATTCTATTCTTATCAAGCATCATTTTATGACCATAGAGTCATGTAACTAATTCTTATTCGTCTCCTTTAAGTAATAATTGACTAACATCTTGGCCATAAGCTGTCTGGGAGACTGCTGGTTACCTAGGCTACTTCTCTTGGCACAAGATTGTTTTAGATTACCTCTCAGCTTTTCATTCATGTTTCTCAAAACACAGACTTTTAAGTGATTATAGCATTACACGTTTATATTATTGAGTGATTATGTATCATTTAATATAATACTATAGTTAATTACTATTTATTATTCATAGTTGTCATGTCTCTTAATTTACTCAGTTAAGAGATATGACTTATTGGAAAAGACCCTGATTCTGGGAAAGAATGAAGGCAAAAGGAGAAGGTGGTGGTAGAGGATGAGATAGTTGGATGGCATCACCAATTCAATGGATATGAATGTGGGCAAACTCTGGGCAATGGTGAGGGACAGGGAGGCCTAGTGTGTTGCAGTCCATGGGGTCACAGAGTTGGACCGACTTCCTGACTGAACAACAAAAACAACCCAAGTTATAAACCTAGGATCTGAAGCAAAACAAGTAGAAAATAATGTTTCTCTTAGGTATGAATCCCAGTATACAATAAGAAGAGTGTATATTGATTTACTTTTAGTGGACTGATTCTGTTAACAAAGAGCGTTTCAGCTAAACTTATGTTATCCATTGCATTGAGCCTGGTAAAAGAAATATCAATTGAGAAGCTCAAAGGCCAAATATCTGTAAGAAGCTTCTTCATCCGTGTTCACTATCAGCAAACATCTCAGATCCTAATCTTACTCTACTGTTTAGGATCAATTACATAACGCTAATGAAATAGCATGAGTTCTGTGGAGATATATACATAGTAAAAATCAATTAATGGCTTTGAATTACCTTTTCTGTTTTAAGAGTCAAGGCCAATGACCAAAACCAGTCACCAAATGATTAATTTAATGTTTGACATGAGTGGGAATTTTTTATAGGAGTCACACTGAGGTATCCTGAAAGGTATTAGTACATCTCTGAATTGAGTAATGACACAAGAGAAATGAGGATTTAGGCTAGTCCTACAATGACAAGTTTAGAATTCTCCACCTCAGACATTTTATTCAAAAGGTACATGAGGCAGAGTATTATTTTTCTGGGAACTTGCCTCATGAAACTCCAGATGGGTACATTGGAAAAGAGATGTACTTATGTTTTTAGAATGAAGGAAGAATGTCTTCTCATTTCATCCTAAATATAGCAGCAGCCTGTCAGTTTAGGCGGCTGTAACAAAATGCCATAGACTGGGTATCTTAAACAATATAAATATATTTTCCACAGCTTGGGAGGCTAGAAAGTCCAAGATCAAGGTAACAACAGATTTTGTCTCTGATGTGGACACTTCCTGGTTCAGGTAGCCACCTTCTTGCTCTTACCTCACATGAAAGAGAGAATTCTGGCCACATCCTAGTCTCATAAAGGTATTGATCCCATCACGGGAGCTCTACTATCATGACTTAAACCTAATTATCTCCCAAAAGCTCTCGTTCCAAATCCCATAATACTTCCCGGGTGGTGCCAGTGATAAAGAATCTGCCTTCAATGCAGGAAACATGGGTTCAAGTCCTGGGTCATGAAGATCCCCTAGAGGAGAAAATGGTAACCCACACCAGTATTCTTGCCTGAGAAATCCCATGGACAGAGGAGCCTGGTGGGTTACAGTAGTCCGTGGGGTCACAAAAGAATGGGACATTACTTAGTAACTAGACAACAACAACATACAGCTTATAGCATTCAGAACTATAGAATCTTTAACTCATATTGAAATCCACATACACTAAAATAACTGTAAGTTCTAAAATAATTCATAAGAATTTAAGAGGTATAAAAAAGGCATAGTGAAGTTGCTCAGTCGTGTCCGACTCTTTGTGACCCCGTGGACTGTTTGTAGCCTACCAGGCTTCTCTGTCCATGGGATTCTCCAGGCAAGAATACTGGAGTGGGTTACCATTTCCTTCTCCAGTGGGTCTTCCCGACCCCCGGGATTGAACCCAGGTCTCCCACAATGGAGGCAGATGCTTTAACCTCTGAGCCACCAGGGAAGCCCCCCCCCCCAAAAAAAAAGCATATATATTACATAATACCTCNGAGCCACCAGGGAAGCCCCCCCCCCCAAAAAAAAGGCATATATATTACATAATACCTCATTCCCATCTAAGGTAAAATTTTGAACTGAACAATATATACTTTTAATACTTTGGTTTTTATTTGACCAAGCCAAACTACTGATATAGGTTGCACTAATGGTAAAGAGGGCTCAGCTGGTAAAGAATCTGCTTGCAGTGTGTGAGACCTGGGTTCAGTTCTTGGATTGAGAAGATCCCCTGGAGAAGGGAAAGGCTACCCACCCCAGTATTCTGATCTAGAGAATTTCATGGACTATATATGTAGAAATCATATGGACTTAACAGAAGCAGAAGATATTAAGAAGAGGTGGTAAGAATACACAGAAGAACTGTACAAAAAAAAATATTTTCATGACCCAGATAATCACGATGGTGTGATCACTCACCTAGAGCCAGACATCCTGGAAGGCAAAGTCAAGTGGGCCTTAGGAAGCATCACTATGAACAAAGCTAGGGGAGGGGATGGAATTCCAGTTGAGCTATTTCAAATCCTAAAAGATGCTGTGAAAGTGCTGGACTCAATATGCCAGAAAATTTGGAAAACTCAGCACTGGTCACAACACTGGTAAAAATCAGTTTTCATTCCAATCCCAAAGAAAGACAATGCCAAAAAATGCTCAAACTGCTGCAGAATTGCATTCATTTCACATGCTATTTGGAGAAGGCAATGGCACTCCACTCCAATACTCTTGCCTGGAAAATCCCATGGACAGAGGAGCCTGGTAGGCTGTGGTCCATGGGGTCGCTAAGAGTCGGACATGACTGAGCGACTTCACTTTCACTTTTCACTTTCATGCATTGGAGAAGGAAATGGCAACCCACTCCAGTATTCTTGCCTGGAGAATCCCAGGGACAGAGGAGCCTAGTGGGCCGCCGTCTATGGGGTCGTACAGAGTTGGACACAACTGAAGCAATGCAGCAGCAGCAGCAGCAGCACATGCTAGTAAAGTAATGCTCAAAATTCTCCAAGCCAGGATTCAACAATGTGAACCATGAACTTCCAGATGTTCATGTTGGATTTAGAAAAGGCAGAAGAAGCAGAGATCAAATTGCAACATCCATTGGATCACAAAGAAAGTACAGGAATGCTAGAAAAACATCTACTCTGTTTCATTGATTACACTAAAGTCTGTGACTGTATGGATCACAATAAACTGTGGAAAATTCTGAAAGAAATGGGAATACCAGACCACCTGACCTGCCTCCTGAGAAATTTTTATGCAGATCAAGAAGCAACAGTTAGAACTGGATATGGAACAACAGACTGGTTGTTCCATGGAAAGAAGTACATCAAGGCTGTATATTGTCACCCTGCTTATTTAATTTATATGCAGATTACATGATGAGAAATGCTGGGCTGGATGAAGCACAAGCTGGAATCAAGATTTCTGGGAGAAATATCAATAACCTCAGATATGCAGATGACACCACCGTTATGGCAGAAAGCAAAGAAGAATTAAAGACCCTCTTGATGAAAGTGAAAGAGGAGAGTGAAAAGGTTGGCCTAAAGATCAACATTCAAAATACTAAGATCATGGCATCTGGTCCCATCACTTCATGGAAAATAGATGGGGAAACACTGGAAACAGTGACAGATTTTATTTTGGGGGGCTCCAAAATCACTGCAGATGGTGACTGCAGCCATGAAATTAAAAGATGCTTGCTCTTTGGAAGAAAAGATATGACCAACCTAGACAGCACATTAAAAAGCAGAGACTACATTTCCAAAAACTTCTGTCTATTCAAAGCTATGTTTTTTCCAGTACTCACATATGGATGTGAGAGCTGGACTATAAAGAAGGCTGAGTGCCGAAAAAATCATGCTTTTGAACTGTGGTGTTGGAGAAGACTCTTGAGAGTCCCTTGGACTGCAAGGAGATGAGATCCAACCAGTCCATCCTAAA
>SJYQ01043255.1:0-20252 GCA_006410935.1 Redunca redunca
CAGGTCCCCTGGACAAAGCAGTGGTTCCCAACTCTAATATTAGAAACTTTGCAACATTGGCATCACCCATCTTGTCTTTCCACCACTGGCATCTGCTTACATTGTCATGAGCCTAATTATTTGAACTCGATGTTAAAATAATTAGAACTTGATATTCCTTTATGGCAAAGTTACACCAAATAGAAGTAAAACAAACTCCAGAAATTCTTCAGCCTAGGGAATCAGAAATCTTAAAAATCTTAAAACTGGGGGAAAAAAATCCTAAAATATCTTCCAGCTGACAAAGCATTACAGATGAAACTATAAGGATTAGTTATATAAAATTCATGTGGCATGGAGAATAACTTTTTTTTCATCCATCAACTAGCAAAGAGCTCTAGAGCAAAAGATTCTCTTCCAGAGTTTAAGTCAGCATTGACTCAGAGTATTACCCAGGTTGGGCCTCTCATATCTATTTGCCACAACTAAGCATCCTCGGTAGCCAGTTCCATCAAAGACTGTACTTCTGAAATGTTTACAGAAAAAACTAAATGGCCTGAAGTTAAACATTTTCCCCAATATTTTCCATAGTATTGGAAATATTTTCAAGTCTTGGCAAATTTTGGTGGAATCACTGGGCTCCTGTCGCTCTATTAGGACAGATCTGGGGCAAATCTCCCCATATGCAGAACTGATCTAACTTGTACTGGTCCTTAATTTCTAAAGGGCATTTCGGTTTTCTTCAAGTATAAGGGCTTATGATGGCCAGTGATTATAAAAAGATTATAACACTCTCTTGAAAGTCTGATTTAGTTTGACAATGTGTAGCTGAAATAGTCATTAAAATCATCATGCATTTGTTTAACAAAAGAGGTGCAACTGGTCAGATTACTTAGGCCCTTGTAAGCCATGGTCAAGCATAAAATCCAACGTTTGCTGAATACCTACCAGCATATTTGCTGTTTTGGGCAATTTCCAATATGGAGGATTTTAAGAAATCACTCCTGCTTCCTGGAAGCTTTGCAAAAATGCTCCTCCAGAGTACCACAAATATTAGCCAGAACGACTGTGCAGGCCATTGACAGGCCTTTGGAAATCGTGGGAGAGTTCCTCAGGAGTTGTAAGGACAGCTACAAGTGGATGCAAACTCAAAGGCCAGTCTTGACTGTTAAAACCTTTGAAAATCCATCCCAAGCAAAATTAGTTCCAATTCACAAAAACCTTCTAGTCGGCAAGACAAGAGGGTGAGTCTCTCTGTAATGAGTTTAATGAAATTCTTACAAAATCTACACGTGCATAGTAAAGGTTTTGGCTCTGTAAGCTTTTATGCCAAAAATAATATCTGAGAGAGAAAGGATGACGGTTACAGATAAACTAATGGCAAACTGTTTCATTAATTTCTTACTAATTTTTTTTAAACTAAAGGAAGCCGTTCCAACTCGAGTATATCCTAGCTATTTTTCTATAGTTTAAAACAAACTCTAAACCCTCTGCTCTTTGTATGAGAAAAAAAATTATTAGTTCTACAAATTTGCAATTTTGTCCCAAATTTTTACATTTATAAAATTTCTAAGTCAAGTCTTCATTTTGTTTGTTTTGGTAGTCAAGCACCTACTGATGGAAAAATTTATGTCTTGTAATTTCCTCTGCTTTTTATTTTTAGCTAGATTGAATGACAAATATAGCACATCCAGCTTGTTTTTAAATTCAGATCAACAATAAGTAATGACGACTATTTATTTTTAATTTTAATGATGTGTTTTCCAGGGAGAACAAAAATGCTTCATCTGTGATGCCGGATTTCCATATGATCCACACACCCAACCCAATAGCCACACCATCGAGAATGTAATCACGGGTTTTGAACCAGCGAAAGAAAAGAAGTGGTGGTAATCTGAAAATGGCATGACCAAGTTTCTGTCCAGTCTTTTATTTCTTCACATTTGTGTAAGGTATCTTTCTCTCTGTATGATTTTTGCACTATTACACAAGGAGTTATATTGAAATGGAATAATATCCACTGAGAATGTAAAACCCTGTACAAAAGCAAAATTCAGTTTTCATTTTAAGAAAGAATATTTTCCTCTTGAGAAATAGAAGTATTTTTTAAGCACATACCTGAGAATGTTTTACATTTTTCATGTGGGGAACAGTTCTGTATGCTCTTGTTCTTTGGGAAAATAAAAAGGAGGATGGAAGTAGTTTATGAGGTATTGGTAAATTAAGCCGAATAAAAAACACACTGATGTAAACAGAAATAATAATGCCAGGGGGAGTCTGAGAGTTAATACCATGTGCTTTATCCTTCTTCAACATATGAAGGCAGAAAGAGAAAGGATATTTCTTTCTGCAAATCAAAATTTTTAATGTAAAAATTTAATTGAAAGGGTAGTTGGCTGCTGCTGCTGCTGCTGCTGCTGCTGCTGCTGCTGCTGCTAAGTCGCTTCAGTCGTGTCCAACTCTGTGCGACCCCATAGATGGCAGCCCATCAGGCTCCCCCGTCCCTGGGATTCTCCAGGCAAGAATACCGGAGTGGGTTGCCATTTCCTTCTCCAATGCATGAAAGTGAAAAGTCAAAGTGAAGTCGCTCAGTTGTGTCCGACTCTTAGTGACCTCATGGACTGCAGCCCACCAGGCTCCTCCATCCATGGGATTTTCCAGGCAAGAGTACTGGAGTGGGATACTGACTTCAATTCTTTCCTTCCTGGTTTTTGCCCTTCGCTGTTCAAGACATTGTGATCCTGAACCTCACACTGGCCCTATTTCCTAGATGCCACTGTAATTTGTACCTGATCAGGGATTCCCTATTTCCCACCCTAGCTTTATGTGTTTAATGTAGCTCATTCATTCATGATGGACCCTCTTCAACACTGGTCTGGAGCTCTTATCCCTCCAGAGAAGGATTCCATTTGCCACATCCCTGCATCTCTCACCTTGGACTACAATTCCTCTATTCTGTTCAGACTCTAAACATATTTCCCTAAAGGGATCCCAGGCCATAAGAGGGGAGTGTGGGAAAAATCATAATAGATAAGATCATTCAGGATGAGCATAGTATAAGGCTATTTTTCTATGTCATCCATTGGACACAGACATGATTGGTGTCTATTAAATGCTAGTTCAACTTGGATCCTAATGATTGGTCTCTTGTTGGACTCTCCTTAGTCAGTGTTGGTGGTTTCTACCACACTGATGAATGGGACCATTTTTGCTTCACAGCTGCTTTGATCCACATGCCCAGCATTCCATGTCTCCTTAAGAGGGAATGCCCTCTGTCAAAGCTGACTACGCAGAGGATGTGTTCTCAACTGAGTGCTTGGTTGAGAACAAGAGGGAACGGGTGATCTCCTTTACAGAAAGAGCTGGGAGCCTTTGACACAGAGCCTGGAATGTGCCTGCCCTCTCAGCAACAANTGTTCAAGACATTGTGATCCTGAACCTCACACTGGCCCTATTTCCTAGATGCCACTGTAATTTGTACCTGATCAGGGATTCCCTATTTCCCACCCTAGCTTTATGTGTTTAATGTAGCTCATTCATTCATGATGGACCCTCTTCAACACTGGTCTGGAGCTCTTATCCCTCCAGAGAAGGATTCCATTTGCCACATCCCTGCATCTCTCACCTTGGACTACAATTCCTCTATTCTGTTCAGACTCTAAACATATTTCCCTAAAGGGATCCCAGGCCATAAGAGGGGAGTGTGGGAAAAATCATAATAGATAAGATCATTCAGGATGAGCATAGTATAAGGCTATTTTTCTATGTCATCCATTGGACACAGACATGATTGGTGTCTATTAAATGCTAGTTCAACTTGTATCCTAATGATTGGTCTCTTGTTGGACTCTCCTTAGTCAGTGTTGGTGGTTTCTACCACACTGATGAATGGGACCATTTTTGCTTCACAGCTGCTTTGATCCACATGCCCAGCATTCCATGTCTCCTTAAGAGGGAATGCCCTCTGTCAAAGCTGACTACGCAGAGGATGTGTTCTCAACTGAGTGCTTGGTTAAGAACAAGAGGGAACGGGTGATCTCCTTTACAGAAAGAGCTGGGAGCCTTTGACACAGAGCCTGGAATGTGCCTGCCCTCTCAGCAACAACCCTTCCCCAAGCCATTCACCCAGGCACACTAAGCTATATCCCAATTCACCACAGTGAGGTCATTGTTCTCTGGAGCTAGACTTTCCAATATTGCAGCTCCACACATGGCTACTGAGCACATAAAACATGGCTAATCCACCTAACAGAAGCAGAAGATATTAAGAAGAGGTGGCAAGAATACACAGAACTATACAAAAAAGATTTTCATGGTCCAGATAACCACGATGGTGTGATCACTCACCTAGAGTCAGACATCCTGGAATGTGAAGTCAAGTGGGCCTTTAGGAAGCATCACTACGAACAGAGCTAGCAGAGGTAACGGAATTCCAGTTGAGCTGTTTCAAATCCTAAAAGATGATGCTGTGAAAGTGCTGCATTCAATATGCCAGCAAAATTGGAAAATTCAGTAGTGGCCACAGGACTGGAAAAGGTCAGTTTTCATTCCAATCCCAAAGAACGTCAGTGCCAAAGAATGTTCAAACTAGTGCACAATTGCACTCATCTTACATGCTGGCAATGTAACACTCAAAATTCTCCAAGCTAGGCTTCCACAGTACATGAACTTAGAACTTCCAGATATTCAAACTGGATTTAGAAAAGACAGAGGAACCAGAGATCAAATTGCCAACATGCCCTGGATCCTCAAAAAAGCAAGAGAGTTCCAGATAAACATCTGCTTTATTGACCATGCCAAAGCCTTTGACTATGTGGATCAAAACAAACTGTGGAAAATTCTTCAAGAGATGAATACCAGACCACCTGACCTGCCTCCTGAGAAATCTATATGCAGGTCAAGAAGCAACAGTTAGAACCAGACATGGAACAACAGACTGGTTCCAAATAGGGAAAGGAGTACGTCAAGGCTGTATATTGTCACCCTGCTTATTTAACTTATATGCAGAGTGAAACTGAAAGTCACTCAGTCATGTCCAACTCTTTGCAACCCCATGGACTATACAGTCCATGGAATTCTCCAGGCCAGAATACTGGAACGGGTAGCCTTTCCCTTCTCCAGCAGATCTTCCCAACCCAGGTATTGAACCAGGGTCACCGGCATTGCAGGCGGATTCTTTACCAACTGAGCTATGAGGGAAGCTCATATGCAGAGTACATCATGCAAAATGCTGGGCTGCATGAAGCACAAGCTGGAATCAAGATTGCCAGGAGAAATAAGAATAACCTCAGATATGCAGATGACACCACGCTTATGGAAGAAAACGAAGAAGAACTAAAGAGCCTCTTGATAAAAGGGAAAGAGGAGAGAGAAAAGTTGGCTTAAAACTCAACATTCAGAATACTAAGATCATGGCATCTGGTCCCATCACTTCATGGCAAATAGATGGGGAAACAATGGAAACAGTGAGAGACTATTTTGGGGGGGCTCCAAAATCACTGCAGATGGTGACTGCAGCCATGAAATTAAAAGATGCTTGCTTCTTGGAAGCAAAGCTATGGTTTTTTCAGTAGTCATGTATGGATGTGAGAGTTGGACTGTGAAGAAGGCTGAGCACCGAAGAATTGATGCTTTTGAACTGTGGTGTTGGAGAAGACTCCTGAGAGTCCCTTGGACTGCAAGGAGACCCAACCAGTCCATCCTAAAGGAAATCAACCCTGAATATTCATTGGAAGGACTGATGCTGAAGCTGAAGCTCCAATACTTTGGCCACCTGATGCAAAGAACTGACTCACTGGAAAAGACCCTGATGCTGGGAAAGATTGAAGGCAGGAGGAGAAGGGGATGACAGAGGATGATATGGTTGGATGGCATCACCAACTCGATGGACATGAGTTTGAATAAGCTCCCGGAGTTGGTGATGGACAGGGAAGCCTGGCGTGCTTCAGTCCATGGGGTCGCAAAGAGTCAGACACGACTGAGCGACTAAACTGAACTGAATCCAAACCAAGATGTGCTATGTGTGTAAAAACATCCTGGGTTTCTAAGACTTAGTTTGGGGAAAGAAGTATGTATAATAAAGCATCACTAATATTTAAAACATTGATTACATGTTGAAATGAGTATATTTTTGATAGATTAAGCATTGTATGTATTTATATATAATATAATTAGGCAATGTACTATATATATCATACATATGATTTTAATATATAAATAAATCACAGATAATGTATTGTCTATCTAGGGTTTCCTAGTGGTGCAGTGTTAAAGAATCCATCTGCGAATGCAGGAGATGCAAGAGATGTGGATTTGATCTTTGAGTTGGATCCTCTGAGTAGGAAATGGCAACCCACTCCGGCATTTTTGCCTGGAGAATCTCGTGGACAGAGGAACCTAGCAGGCTGTAGTCTGTGGGGTTGCAAAGAGTTCAACATGACTGAGCACAGCAGACAATATATTATCTATCAGTTCAGTTCAGTCGTTCAGTCGTGTCCGACTCTTTGCGACCCCATGAATCCCAGCATGCCAGCTCTCCCTGTCCATAACCATCTCCCGGAGTTCACTCAGACTCACGTCCATCGAGTCCGTGATGCCATCCAGCCATCTCATCCTCGGTCATCCCCTTCTCCTCCTGCCCCCAATCCCTCCCAGCATCAGGGCCTTTTCCAATGAGTCAACTCTTTGCATGAGGTGTCCAAAGTACTGGAGTTTCAGCTTTAGCATCAGTCCTTCCAATGAACACCCAAGACTGATCTCCTTTAGGATGGACTGGTTGGACCTCCTTGCAGTCCAAGGGACTCTCAAGAGTCTTCTCCAACACCACAGTTCAAAAGCATCAATTCTTTGGTGCTCAGCTTTCTTCACAGTCCAACTCTCACATCCATACATGACTACTGGAAAAACCATAGCCTTGACTAGACAAACCTTTGTTGGCAAAGTAATATCTCTGCTTTTCAATATGCTATCTAGGTTGGTCATAACTTTTCTTCCAAGGAGTAAGCGTCTTTTAATTTCATGGCTGCAGTCACCATCTGCAGTGATTTTGGAGCCCAAAAAATAAAGTCTGACACTGTTTCCACTGTTTCCCCATCTATTTCCCATGAAGTGATGGGACCAGATGTCATGATCTTAGTTTTCTGAATGTTGAGTTTTAAGCCAACTTTTTCACTCTCCTCTTTCACTTTCATCAAGAGGCTTTTTAGCTCCTCTTCACTTTCTGCCATAAAGCTGGTATCATCTGCATATCTGAGGTTATTGATATTTCTCCCGGCAATCTTGATTCCAGCTTGTGTTTCTTCCAGTCCAGCATTTCTCATGATGTACTCTGCATAGAAGTTAAATAAGCAGGGTGACAATATACAGCCTTGACGTACTCCTTTTCCTATTTGGAACCAGTCTGTTGTTCCGTGTCTAGTTCTAACTATTGTTTCCTCACCTGCATACAGGTTTCTCAAGAGGCAGGTCAGGTAGTCTGGTATTCCCATCTCTTTCAGAATTTTCCTATTTATTGTGATCTCACAGTCAAAGGTTTTGGGATAGTCAATAAAGCAGAAATAGATGTTTTTCTGAAACTCTCTTGCTTGTTCGATGATCTAGCAGATGTTGGCAAGTGAATCTCTGATTCCTCTGCCTTTTCTAAGACCAGCTTGAACATCCAGAAGTTCACAGTTCACATTGTTAGGGCCTCGCGGGAGCTGCAACAGGCTCAGCAAGAGATAATAGGCCAAAGATAGCTGAGTGATGTTTCCAGGACTTCCGGATAGCCCTGGCCAATCAGGGAGGTCCTCCTCTTTCCGGGACTTCCGGATAGCCCTGGCCAATCAGGGAGGTCCTCCTCTTTCTGGGACTTCTGGATAGTTCTAGCCAATCAGGGAGGTCCCCCCTCAGTGTCCAACCTGAGTCAATGAAGACGAGACACGAGATTCGAAATTCACGCGGGCGCGCACCAGTTAACCAATCATGTAATGCCAACTAACCCACGGGACTGCCTGTATATAAGGAGTTGTGAGTCAGAGCTCGGGGCCCTTGTCGGATCCCACTGCGCTGGGTAAGACCTGGGTCCTGGCTCGAGCTAGCAATAAAACCCCTTTATGCCTTTGCATTGCTGTGGACGTCTTATTCTCTCAGTTCTGGGGACTCGGACTCTGGGCATAACAACATATTATCTATGATATATATTTATTGTAGTGTGTATTATTTATAATGTGTCATGTTATCTATAAGGATAAATGTATTTTATAGATATATTGACTGTACATTTATAATATAAATAATTTCTCCTGTTTCTTTGTACTTTTTAAAATGTGCCTGCTAGAAAATTTTAAATGACCCATGGGACTCATACATCCATTGGACAGTTCGACTCCAGAGAGCAGCTTCCATCATGTCTGGACTGGAGCTGATACTTCACATCCGTGCTATACCTGGATGGCACCAAGCTGTCTCAGTGCAAAGTCCTGGCCAGGATGTTCGGGCTGTAGTCCCTCTATTGTCTTTGGATACCTAAATGTATTTCCTGTAGGGGACTCTAGACCATGAGAAGGGAGTAAGGAAATCATCATCATCAGTACATAAGATGATTTAGGGCAAGCATAGTATGAGGCTTTTTCAGTGTCATCCATTGGACAGGAACATGATCGGTCGCCACAGAGGCACCCACAGACCCTCAGTCCCAGGAGAAAAATCCAAGATGTGTTTTCTGCTGAGTGACAATACAGCTAGGTCACGTGCTTCCTTGTAGCTGTTGGAAGGAGAGGGGGTGGTTGCCAGGTGCTGGCTACTAGCTTATATGAAGTCCAGATTTCAGGTGAACACAATGAGCCCTCTCTTTCTACCTACAGGGACCATCCAGGAACTCCCCTGGTGGTATGCCATACTGCCACACTGTGGCTGTGTGTATTGTCACTAAAATATAAATGTGGGCGCAATCAGGGGAAAACTGATATTACCCTCACACAGACCTTATCCAAGAGTGTTAATCACCAGCCATAAGATTCCAGAGGGTTTCATTACAGACAGTTGAGGAATTAGCAAGGTAAACAGTTGTCTCTCAAAATCACTGATTTTCTTCTTTCTGGATTTTCCTTTAGGTCTTGATCATGTCAGCATCAGACTGGAACTAGAGGCCTTATTTCAGCTCAGTCACCTTATTCTGACCTTTAAGGTACAGATGTGTAGAGTGCTGCCCCCTTATCTACTTACCAAATGCTTGGCATACCTTAGGTTTCACTTCCTTGCTCCCCTGTAGAGAACAAAAAGCTGTTCAAATCCAGACTGGAGTTTTGTTATCTGGGCTTTTTGCTTTTGAATGAAAAACAAAAAAATACCAGTGCTCATTAAATAAGAATTTACATGATCAACAAAAAAGAAAAGAGAGAGAGTCTTGGAAGATACAGGAAAAAGAAAACCTCCAAGCTCTGGGGTGCTAGAGATGATAAGAACTAGAAAGATAATTGGGAGGGTAAAAGAACAAGCACTGGAAATTATTTAAGGAAAAAAAAAATTGTGATCAAAAAAGGAAGAAAATTTGAAGGTTCTTTACTGAGTTAGATGCCAGAGAAAATCTGTGCTATCGTCATTCTTTAATCATTCATCAGAACTCTAATTTTGTCAGGCCTGGTGCTAGGTTTTAGCCATAAAAGATGAACATAAAATTAAAAGTTTAAAAAAATTTTGGAAGTAGTCTTTGACTTCAGTGAACTCACAGTCTAGTCATAGGTATAAACAGATATATGATTTTGAACTTACAATGCACAGTGACCAGTACAGAAATAGATGTACGATTAGAATGCTGGGGGGTTATTTGACATGGCTAAGTCAACAGGGGAAACTTCATGGTAGATTTTGAAGGATTTATAAGAGTTTGCCAGAGGAAAAGTATTCTAAACAAAGAAAACCACCTGCAGATTGCTATAAAAATGTCGACTGCACTGGCTTTTTTTAAAAAAAGTACATGCCATTTTTCTTCGATTAATTTATACAGAAACAATTTTAAAATGGAATTTGATTCTGGGGCAAAGCATGTGCTCATAAATAGTTGCCCCCTTGATAAAAAGAGATTTTGGTGTGTTCATGATAGAATAGATTTTTTTTTTTCTTTTCCTTTTCTTGGCCTTGCTGCATGGCATGTGGAGATCTTAGTGGCCTGACCAGGTATCCAACCTGTGCCCTCTGCAGTGGAAACACCAGAGAATTCCTTAGAATAGATTTGAAAAGATATAAATTCCATTAAAAATGGAATTCAAAAATATTGTCAATCTGGAATGGGTTATAAATTCTACTTTTGTGAAGCATGACAAGTTTAACTGATTTTTCTTCTAGACTTTTCGGCCTGCTGCAATGTTAGTTGAACACTCCACAGACCATGGACACACCTGGAGAGTGTTCAACTATTTCGCCAAAGATTGTGCTACTTCCTTCCCTAACATCACATCTGGCCAGGCCCAGGGAGTGGGCGACCTTGTTTGTGACTCCAAATATTCGGATATTGAACCCTCCACTGGTGGTGAGGTAGAATTCCTTTCTTCGATTTCTTTCCTGAAAATGAAATCCTTTTGTTGTTGTTACCGTGGTTAATCGAGATTAAAGCAATTTAGGTAGTGTCTACTGAAACAGAACATGAGCTGCGGCTTGTTTAGGAATGGCAGTGTCTAAATTGAAATGAGTCCTGAATTCAGCTCATATTCACATAAATTACAAATACCTTACAAGAAATGATCCTGTACAACAGTGCCCCTGCTGAAGGTAAAAAAGGGCTAAAATGCAAGTTGGACACTGTGGCCAGGATGCCAGAGGTAGGAATATCTTTTTCTAGTCCTTTCAAAGGAACCATAAGGGCTAATGGCAGCCCTCCATGCTCTGCAACACCCCACCTGGGTGGAATCTGCCCAGAACTTCCTGAGAGCAAAGCTGATGGGCAGAAAGTCAGGGGATAGGAGTAAGCTTGGGAGGTATTACCTCATCAGGTAGAGCAGTAAGAATGGTGACAGAAGGCAGCTCCAGAATCCCCCGGGGCCAGATCCACATTGATGAAGGCTTGCTGAATCATGAACCCATCACTCCACCCCAACCAAGCATAGGAGTCCTTTCCACCAGTGGTAACCCGCACTTCTGTCTACATGGACCACTTGTACATAAAGAGGCAGAATGACTGTTTAACAGCCTTCCTTCATTTTCATTCTTGGTGCTTTTATTCAAATGAGAACCCAAATGATAATCTACATTCTACACCAGGTGGGAAATAGTGGTTCAGCCTTCTTGTAAGGTCAGGATATCTTCTTTAACAGTGTATTGAACACTTAACGTTTTGGGGGGTAAAACACTCTAAATTTACCTATCTTTGTTTTACAGATTGTTTTAAAGGTGTTGGATCCCAGCTTTGAAATAGAAAACCCTTACAGCCCTTATATCCAGGGTATGAATTGCTTTATATTTTTTCACACCGACTTCTTTTGTAAAACTTCATGTGAGGGGGATTCCTTGTCAGTGCATGTCTATAGGATGGTAAGGGAGTATCAGTCAAGGAGGATGCTTTGAACCTATCCAACCTAATGCACTTTGATTTATTAATTTCATTATCTTCCTTTCTCTAGACCTTGTGACATTAACAAACCTGAGGATAAACTTTACCAGGCTCCATACTCTCGGGGATACTTTGCTTGGAAGAAGGCAAAATGATTCCCTTGATAAATACTACTATGCTCTGTATGAGATGGTGGTTCGTGGAAGCTGTTTTTGCGATGGCCATGCTAGTGAATGTGTTTCAACACAGAAGACGCGCAGTGATGTTTTCAGCCCTCCAGGCATGGTGAGTTACAAACTCACCTGAGAGCAAGATCAGCTTTCCTATCTTCCCTTCACTGTCTTAGTGCTGAATGTATGTCAGACTCTGTATGTGGGGATCAACAATCCAAGAGCCCTCTTTGTGCCAGGCAGATATCATTCAATCCGGCCCATCAGGCCATCTGGGGGCCTTTGGTTCTCTGGACAGAAGTTCTTGTGAATTCTGCCACATGGGGCCATCATTGAGCTAATGGGCAGAATTTGTCATTTATGATTTCCAGATGGTCCATCTTATTCTCTTGTTTATTGGTTTTTTAGGGAATGGAGATTTGATGGGGAGGAACCATGTCACATACATTGTCTCATAAAAACATATTGAAGGTCTGTTCATGTGAGAGCCTGGGCTCAGTACCAAAGTGTTTGAGTGACATCTGATGCTGTCGAAAGCCATCACCTAGAGTGACATGCTATGAATGACTTTGTCCTAAGCAGTGCAGATCTTCTCCACTCCTGGGACTAATCTTAAAGGAATAATACAGTAGAAGAATTTAATTTTGTGCAGAGTCTTGGGAGTGTGTCTAACTAAAAATAGTTTTGAACTATTGGTCATAACGGACAAGGCCAGAGGCTAAAGATCTTTCCACTTAGACACCTCATATGTTTCACCAGAAATGGAAATTTTCCCTGGGAATGTGGGCACTGAGGGCATTTTGTGAAAAATCAAGAGAATCCCACACCTTTTTCCGGTTTTAGTTTTCTAATTCCCTGATGTTCCTAAATCATCCCCCACAGACACGCCCTCACACACACACATACACATTCTCCATCCTGGCCCTCAGTTTGGCAAGGGCCTGTGTTCAGGCCATGTGTTCCCTGATACCAAAATTCAGAAAAACAATGAATTCCTTGTAAATGTTCACTTAAGCATCTTAAAATTTAAAAAGTTTTTAAAATTAAAAAGTTGAAAAGCTAATTAAGCAAGTAATAGTAGACAGTCAGGGTTCATATTGTAACTACCACATGGAAAACCAAGACCCAGAGAGACCCGCCCTGGGCTGGTATTTCATTTTCTGTTTAAAGAACTCCAACGTCCTCAAAGTTCAAAGATGAGCCCCGTGTTCACACCGTTCATGTTCCTCACGCGTTCAGGTTCATGGTCGATGCATCTGTCAGCACAACACAGATGGCCCAAACTGAGAGATGCAAGGACTTCTTCCAGGATGTTCCTTGGAGGCCACTACGGGCCTCCTGGACAGTGCCTGCCGAGGAGGGTGGGCCTCAGTTCTTAGCATAGACTGGGTTTCCTTATGTGAAGCTCCTTACACAGCCTCTGCTTGCCCTTCTTTTGGAGAACATTTAGCTGGTGTCTGGTGGGCTTCTGGCACTGCAGGGGATGAACTTGTGACTTCCCCCTCCAACTGTGTGATATTCCTCATGTCTCCTGCACAGAAGAACACCAGCTTCTCCAACCCTCGCTCCAAAACTTAACATTAATTTGAACAACTAGATTATATGTTGTGGGTGGCCCTTTCCCTAGGAGGGGCACAGCAATGGGAGGGTAACATCAGTGGGGATGGTGTCACTCCAGCAATCTGGTGACCACTGGAATTTGTACAGAGAGCCCCACTGTTTCTCTGAATAAATATACACTCAGTGAATGTGACCTTAAACCCGTATGTCAGATAAGATATGAGAAATGAGGCCCAGGATGGAGTTTGACAGGCTATTGTGTTTTTTAATAAAATATTTAGACTTAAAAAGATAGGAGAGTTTAGTCATGTGTTTTCTGCCTCTGAATTTTGATGCATTTCTAAAGCTGTTATTCAGTTTCTTTTCCCAAATGTGGGAAAAACAGGATTTGACAAAGAGGTTATTAGATGAGCTCTTATGAAAAATCCCCATCCATGGGTGTGACAGTAGACACGACCCAGCAAAATGTGGCCCAAGCTTATGCTGTTTACAGGGAAAAACCCAACCAGGCAAGTAGCATAGATATTACCACAAAGATACACAGATTCCTTTAAACAGACTGCCTTTCCTTCTGATGATCTGGGTGAGCGCCTGTTGGGAGGAAAATGACATTTAGCCCTGCTTCCAGCGGTTCTGCCCTAGAGAAGGAGAGGCTGGCTGGACCCAGCTCTAGCATTTAATCTGGAGAATCCAGTACTACCATACTACCAAACATGTGATGTAAAACCTTCAGATTTACCAGTCTGAGTCAGTAAACACATTCTTTGTGCCTAATATCTAATTCTTTGCCACCCCATGGACTGTGGCCCACCACATTCCTCTGTATTTGGGATTCTCCAGGCCAGAATACCAGAATGGGTTGCCAATTCTTCCTCTAGGGGATCTTCCCAACCCAGACAAACCCACATCTGCATTGGCAGGCAGATTCTTTACTTCTGTGCCGCCTGGAAAGCCCTAAACATATTCTTTATTGAACAACAGCAACAACAACAAAAGAAATATTGCATCCTATGGCTTTTAGACCACCCAAATGATTTGTATTTCTGTGCTTGATTAAAAAAAAAATCTAAATAGTGAACATGTCGAGAACACATTTTATAGAGAGTATATGAGCAGAATTGGAGTGCTAAGAAGATCCTTGAAAGCAACTGTTTTAAGCTTCTGTGTACTTGGTGTGAGGAGTCTGAAGAAAGTGAAGGAGGGGAAAATGGGTGATGGAGCAGGGAGCCACCATCCGTGGGAGGCTCACCGTGGGGACCTTGGCAATCTCTCATGACTTTGCTGGGTTTTCAGCTTGTCACTGTAGCGGCCACTCTGACCGCTGTCACTTCTACAAGACTGCATACCTGGCTAGCGGGGGCCGCAGTGGGGGCGTGTGACGACTGCCAGCGCAACACCCAGCACCAGCACTGTGACCGCTGCAGACCTCTCTTCTACAGGGACCCCTTAAGGCCATCTCGGATCCTTACGCGTGCATTCATGAGTTCCCAGCCTCTGACCCATCCTCGCCCCTCATCTGAGCAGGGGCTGATGGAACTGGTCCCCACGGGGCTCAGCAGCATCCCCAAACTGCTCTCTTAGTGGTGGGAATTGCAAAATCACTTCGGTTCTGAGCTTTTCTCTCTCTGAAGAAGTTGGGCCAGATAACCTAGGTCCCTCCCTGTGGTCTCGCAGCCATGGCTGTGGTGGAGCTGCTAAGTCGTGTCCTACACTTGCAACCCCATGGACTGTAGTCTGCCAGGCTCCTCCGTCCATAGGATTTTCCAGGCAAGAATACTGGAGTGGGTTGCCGTTTCCTTCCGGAGGGGATCTTCCTGACCCAGGGGTTGAACCCGGGTCTCCTGCACTGCAGAGAGTTTCTTTACCCACTGAGCTACCAGGGCTGATACTGATAAATTAGGAAACCGGTCTGGATTCAACCAGAAGGGGGCGATACTGCAAGCACCTGCAGTGTCAGCTCAGGGAAGTAATTAAGTACAGAGATTAGCTATATCATTTGGCTGCAGATGATTCAGTTTTGCTAAGCTAATTTACCTTGTTTCATTTTTCCTTTAAAAAAAAAAAGTATCTTTATGGCTACACCAGGTCTTGGTTGTGGTATCAGTTCAGTTCACTTCAGTCGCTCAGTCGTGTCCGACTCTTTGTGACCCCATGAATCGCAGCATGCCAGCTCTCCCTGTCCATCACATCTCCCGGAGTTCACTCAGACTCACGTCCATCGAGTCCGTGATGCCATCCAGCTATCTCAACCTGGGTCGTCCCCTTCTCCTCCTGCCCCCAATCCCTCCCAGCATCAGAGTCTTTTCCAATGAGTCAACTCTTCGCAGGAGGTGGCCAAAGTACTGGAGCCTCAGCTTCAGCATCATTCCTTCCAAAGAAATCCCAGGGTTGATCTCCTTCAGAATGGACTGGTTGGATCTCCTTGCAGTCCAAGGGACTCTCAAGAGTCTTCTCCAACACCACAGTTCAAAAGCATTGATTCTTCGGCGCTCAGCCTTCTTCACAGTCCAACTCTCACATCCATACATGACCACAGGAAAAACCATAGCCTTGACTAGACAGACTTTAGTCGGCAAAGTAATATCTCTGCTTTTGAATATACTATCTAGGTTGGTCATAACTTTCCTTCCAAGGAGTAAGCGTCTTTTAATTTCATGGCTGCAGTCANATCCAGAGGATGTTGGCAATTTGACCTCTGGTTCCTCTGCCTTTTCTAAAACCAGCTTGAACATCAGGGAGTTCACGGTTCACGTATTGCTGAAGCCTGGCTTGGAGAATTTTGAGCATTACTTTACTAGCATGTGAGATGAGTGCAATTGTGTGGTAGTTTGAGCATTCTTTGGCATTGCCTTTCTTTGGGATTGGAATGAAAACTGACCTCTTCCAGTGCTGTGGCCACTGCTGAGTCTTCCAAACGTGCTGGCATATTGAGTGCAGCACTTTCACAGCATCATCTTTCAGGATTTGAAACAGCTGAACTGGAATTCCATCACCTCCACTAGCTTTGTTTGTAGTGATGCTTTCTAAGGCCCACTTGACTTCACATTCCAAGATGTCTGGCTCTAGATGAGTGATCACGTCATCATGATTATCTGGTTGTGGTATGTGGGAACTTAAATCTTTGTTGTGGTGGCATGTGAGATCCTTAATTGCATCCTGTGAACTCTTGGTTGTGGCATGTGGGATCTAGTTCCCTGACCAGGGATTGAACCCTGTCCCCATGAGTCTCGGCCACTGGACCACCAGGGAAGTCTCTCATTTTTCTTTTTTTAACGTTTAAAAGTTTTTCATTTTATTGATCTCAATTTTTTAAAAGATAATATTTTAGGCATAGATAAAAATAATAGAAAATAACATTTTATATATATAATATAAATAATATACCCCCCACTAGCTTTGTCAGAACATAGTATCTTGCCCTCTCACCTTCAGGACGTTACTACAACACTACAGCTCTATGAATGGGATATTCTAGCTACCCACTTCTCCTCTTTGTCTACCCTCCTTCCTGTGGATAAACTCTCATATATTTAGCAGTTATCATTACCTTGCTTCTTTTCACACTTTCACACATTTTTTAATCAACAAATGATACATGTTGACATGTTTTCAAACTTGAGATAAATAATATTAGGCTGTGTGCTTGTTCACTCATGTCTGACTCTTTGCAACCCTGTGGACTGCAGCCCGCCCTGCTCCTCTGTATGTGGGATTCCCTAGGCAAGATTACTGGAGTGGGTTGCCATTTCCTTCTCTAGGGGATCTTGTTGACCCAGGGATCGAACCCATGGCTCCTGCACTGGCAGGCAGATTCTTTACTGCACCACCTGGGAAGTCTGAGGGATTTGCTATGAAACTCCAACTTCAGACTTTACATAATCATAATACATAAACTGAAGTCTTATGCAAAAGTAAATCAGCAGCCACCCAAATACATACAATGTCCTAGATTTTAAAGTTTAAATCATCATGATGTGGAATAAGCATAAATGAAATTTTTTTGCTCAGATTACTCAGTAGGTAGCTGATTGTATAAAAGTTTACCTTAAAAAAAAAGAAATTTACCTTACATGCCCTGTTTAATATAAAGAATTGGGTCCTCAGAAAATGTATTTCTTTAAATTGATGTGCTAAGTACCCTACTTTTTTACCAGAATCCATAATTCCCTTCTCCCTCCCTCCCTGTCCTTCTGCCCCCATCTTTCCCTCTTACACATACACACACACACACATGCAAACACATACAACTTTTATTAATGTTTATAAAGCTCTATATTTGTAAATGAAGATGAAATTTCTTAGATGGAATCAGGAAAATACAGTGTTTAGAAACAGATAATCTGGGAATCTGAAAAGAGGTTGGAAATAACTAAACCAAATATTTCAAATGAAGTTCATCAACCAGAGTCGTGCTCTTTAAGAGCACTTAGTATTAACTTAATGGTGCTTTTGGAGGAAAAGAAGGAAAGAAAATTAGTACCCTTGATTTGAAATTTAAAAACCATTCTTTGTGAATAAGGAATTTCTCGAGAAAAGGCAAATGAGGAGCTTGTAAAAAAAAAAAAAAAAGCAATTCTGAGACTTCTTAGCTTCTCTAAGCACATGTTTATGTGTTTGTAAGTGTGTGTACACAGAAGATGTGTATTTGACCAGCATTCTTATATAAATTTTCTCTAAGCTGTCCTAGTTTGAGCCTAAATATTTACATGATCAGATTCCAGGCCTAAGAGTTGACCAGTTTTAAGTCTTCTATGATTTAAGACACAGTTGAATGTGATACAGAAGAAACAAATATTTGGTAGACTCCACCAATAATGTTTGCTGGGATTTAATTGTGTGACCTGAAAAGATTTTATTGGACTTCTACTCTAAAGGCCACAACGCAGAATTATTTCAAACTTACTGGCCATTTACCCATTTCCCTTTCCCAAAGGCTATTTCTGTGTATAATTAAATTATACTCTGGAACTCATTGCTGACCATTTGGAGTGTCTCCCAAATAAAGATGAGTTTTTTTCCTTTTGGCTACTTCTAAAATGAACCTAGTTTGTTCCTTCCTTCCTAGAAGCAACTGGCTTTAATTAGAAGAAAATTGTGGTTTTTTTTCCCCAAACTAAACAGAAGTCAATGCTAGTTTTCCATAGTAAGATTTTATCACCAGTCACAATCCAATAATAAACAACTGAAAATCAAAAGATTCTGTCAGACGACTGTTTGCTTCATTGATTCCAAACTGATTGAATTTTTTCCCCTAAATACACTAACCTAAATGGTGGTTAGGTAAACATTGCTTTAGACTTGAGGGTTTTGTTTTATTACTCCAAAGCAAACATGTATAAATCTTAACATAGTTGTCTCTTAGAATCCATATATTCATTTTTTAAAAATCTTTATTGCTTTCCTTAAAAGTGGAATCCCTTGAAAACACAGGTCCACAAAAATTCAAGATGACCTTGTTGGTCATCTAATGTCTACTAATGAACGCACTTGTCCTCTATGCCAAAGTCACAACCAGACCTCCAGTGATGAGAAGGCTGCTGCTGGACTGGGCAGCCCCAACTGTTCGTTCTTATACTCGGTTAAGCGCTACATTTTCTAGCTTTTACCCACTGGAATTACTCATATTATCAGCATCCTTTTTCATATGACATTTCTTCTTTTAATTGTTTGAATTTCTACTGGAAAAAAAAAAAGGTGGAGGAGGTTGTTACTTTTGTTACATATGACTGTTTATCTCATTTTCCAGAATCTCTTCATCCAAGCTTTTGCCCCACCAACAGATTTCCAAAATTGAAACAAAGACTTGAACATTTCTTATTCTTTTTTTTTCTTGAAGGTGCTCCTTTCCAAGAAGACTCAAAAAGAATGATAGCTCTTACCTTTGTAACATGTTTTTCTGTAATGGGAAAGACAGATTTACTTTCTTAACAACCATATTTCAGAGATTTGGTAAACATTTTATGTGATTTTTTCCCCCTCTTTATCATGTCCCTTGATGCCTTTATAGTGTATGAAATCAAATATATGATACATATTTCATTACACCATCCCACTCTTACTTATCTCTTGACCTTATTTTCACCTTTAGAGTCTTTTAAAAATCTTTTTAAAAATTGAGGTAAAATTCATATAACATAAAATTGACCATTTAAAAGTGAACACAATTTACTTTTTTGGCACAATGTGTTGCAATCCCTACCCCTACTTAGCTCCACAACATTTTCATTACCCTTAAAATAATCAATCTGATGTTTAAACTGAGATATAACTGATACATGACATTTTATTAATTTCAGGTATACAATGTGACTTATGTTTGTGTACATTGCAAAATTATCACTGCAATAAGTCTAGTTGTCATTCATTACCACACATAGTTACAATTTTTTCCTGGTGATGAGGACTTTTAAAATCTACTCTCTTAGCAACTTTCAAAAGTAGGATACACTATTAACTATGTTCACCATGCTGTACATTACAGTAATGATTTATTTATTCTGTAACTGGAAATGTGTTTCTCTTGACTGCCTTCACCCACCTCTCTCATCCCCACCTCTGGAAACCACCAGTTTATTCTGTGTAACTATGAGTTTGCTTTGGGGATTTTTTTGAGATTCTATATGTAAGTGAGATCATGTGGTATTTGTCTTTGTCTACCTTATTTCACTAAGCATAATGTCCTCACAATCCACCCATTTTGCCACAAATGGCAAGAATTCATTCTTTTGTGACTGTATAATATTCCATTATGTAAATATACACAATGTGGTATATTTCTTTATTCTATCTATTAATTGCTTAAGTTGCTTCCATGTCTTGCCTATTATAAAGAATGCTGCAATGAACATTCAGTTCAGTTCAGTTCAGTTGCTCAGTCATGTCCGACTCTTTGCGACCCCATGAATCCCAGCACGCCAGGCCTCCCTGTCCATCACCATTTCCCGGAGTTCACCCAGACTCACGTCCATCGAGTCTGTGATGCCGTCCAGCCATCTCATCCTCTGTCGTCCCCTTCTCCT
>SJYQ01043257.1:6585-16976 GCA_006410935.1 Redunca redunca
ATTATGTGAAATTCATATAGATCTGATATGTCCTGATAAAATAATGTCTATTATAACTCTAGTTATCATATTAAAGAGTTATGACCAGGTTTCTTTGTCAATTGCAATAGAATTAGATTTTAAACATGCCTTCTATGGTTTTACTCTAATGCCTTTAGAAGAATACTGCTAGTTCTTAAAAATTTATGGAAAAGACTTTCTAAGATTAAGCAGATAAACAAATTTTGTTATTAACAGTAAGCTGGTACCAGAGTAGAATTTGGTCTTCTCTTTGTTTAGAGAAAAAAGTTTTCTTAGAACACAGATTTTGATAACAGATTATGAATTTCTTTGCCTTTAAGTGATTTACACTTGTTTTAAAATCTTTTTGTTACTTCAGTAAATAAACATTATTTAAGATTATGGTATATGTAGACAAAGCTCATTCTGCTTCTACAAAAAATAGCCCCTTATGATTAGACTTTTGCTATCCTGATGTCCTTAAAACATGGCAATAGTCTGCTCCTAAATCAGGAAATTGAAAATGGATAAAAAGCTACAAATCAAAGAGCAAGAGCTATGGGCTTTCCAGGCTCCCTGACAGACCTCATTTTTATTTGATAGGTTAAAGCCTTACAGTTTTAATGCCCTCACAATGAGTTCTCCAAAAAGGAAAAAATTATGTTTCACTGAATATTAAGTTCTAATTTTGTTAATTCAGGTCTGTGTTTACTAAGACTCACTTCTGAGATCACTCCTTGTTATGTTATATTGCTAAAAGGTTTAATTAAGTTATTAAAAGGACACTCATAATATTTTTTCTAAAGCTTATCTCAGTAACCAATCTTTGGATAAAGGTCAGATGCTCCATGACGTACAACCAGGAGATTAACACTTGGCTATAATCATTCAACTGAGTCAGATGACCTGGAGTATACCGGGCTATACCCAGTGAAGTTCTTGACTTAAATTCTTGCTTGTGACCTTATTAATAACTGCTGGCTATATTATTTTCTATGTAGCTTGCTTCAGAAGATTACTTCTTACATTATATTGTGTGACTAACCTGTAATAAAATGCTGATATACAGTTCCATATGAGATCAATAATTGTAATAATGTAACTCTAGATATGGGAAGAAGCAACAAGAGGAAATATTTTCCTGGACCAAGAGGCTAGTGAGACAGGTATGGTCCAGAAACTTTTGCTACTTACAAGGCCTGCTCTAGTGACAACACACTAAGTGGCCTGTCAGTGGAATCTTTGTTAGACCTGGGAATGAGCCTTCCCAGCCCTGTGGGATACAATGATCATGAAATGCCCCCCAAACATGGTCAAATATGTGGCTATGAAGGGGCCCTGCTTACTGGAAAGTTGCCAGCTCCTCTACAAAGGTCAAATCATGAGCACTACAAGATGCTGACCTTCAACACCCCCTTGAAAGGAGTTCAGGGTGGAGACAAAAAATAAGGCACTCTGTGCTCTGGGAAAAGTCCAGAAAAACAGGCCTTCAGATAGTCAGATGCTTTCAGGTAAAGATTTTTTGAGTCCAAATTCTTGCATCTTCTCATACCTAGAAATACTAATGTCACAAACCAATGTCTGGACCTGGTTCTCCTGGCTAGCCCCACAACAGCTTTCCTACTTCTATTAATCTTTGGGCCATGTACCTTTAACTTTCTTGTTAAGTTTGCTTCTCCAAGCAGTATTATGACAAGAATATCCCCTGGCCAACACCCAGACAATGCTGGAACAAGTTGCCTTATCATTCTGTGGACTCTCATCTCTCTCTGTGAATACACCTCAAGGTCCCCAGGCTATTTTCCCTTTAAGATCTTATATGGGAGACCACCCCTAGTGACAGAAAATCTCAACAGAGACCATCAGCAACTAGCTGACCTGGAGATGTCCCAATACCTCCAGGCCCTGGGAAAAGTCTTCCGCCATATCTCCTGATAAATCTTAGACAGGACACCCATTCCTTTGGGCAATTGGGTCCATCCTTATCAGCCAGGAGATGAGGTATGGGTTAAAGGTTAAAAAACAAAACAAAACAAAACACTTCAGGCAGTTTGGACAGGCCCTCACACTATCGTCCTGGCAACCCCTACAGCTGTTAGAATTATAGCTGTTATAGAGTTATAGGTGGATCCACCACACCAGAGTCAAGAAGGCAGCGACTTCCTGTGATGAGGACACCTGGAAAACAGTTCAGGACCCCCGAAAATCCCCTCAAGTTCTGGTTCCAGAAACAACGGCCCTAACCCATGAAGGACACTGAGCCCTGCTCTAGTCACTCCAGAAGCTGACTAGTCAACACACGGCAGAAGCTTGAACAACACACAACCTTGCTCCAGCCAGACTCCATCAGCTGCCTGGTCAATGCACAGCAGAAGCTTGAGGGTCTGGTTATCAAAATATCAATGTATTTTCATTGTCAACCCTGGACTCTATCCCTGATTGGTGTTATTGCTGTGCCCTTCACTATAGTACTAGCTTCAGTCACACCCCAGGACTGGGATTTGGGTCAGAAGCTGTGGTTAGCTGTCTGTTATCTCACTGTAGTGGGAAGCCTCATTCTTATTAGACGTCTCTTGTGATCGATTCTCCCTACTAACTAAATTGCTCACAGTATAGCTGACCTCTCTTCACAATAGGCTCAGTTGTTATAGCCGGGACAACCCAAAGATGGGAAGAAAATCTTTTGCTAGTGTTCAGTTATCTGTTATGTGCAGGCTGCTTTGCAGCCTTTTAGTGTCCTTTGCTGTAACAGATGGTGCCGTTCCTTATCCATCATGCACCTGTCAACATTACAGTCAACCCTTAGAAAATCATCAGCTAGAACAATGTATAGATAGCCAATCCTATAGGCCGATCACCTACTGCCTTCATAACCATGCGATGTATATCCAGGGGCCTGGGTGCCAAAAATGTTTTACAGTTATGCCCCCTAATGCTGCTAACTCTCCTCCACCAGAAGATCCGAACCCCGGGCAGTATCCTGACACCATGACATTGCCATCATGCCCCTGTTCCTCCATCTACCCCCAAATGCCACACGGATATTACAACCCAGAACAAGTGTCTGTCTGCCAAATGAATGGAAAAACCTACTGGAAAGGAACAATAATGCAAACAAATGAAATCATGGACCAATTTTCCCTTAAAAAATCAGACTCTGCTTGTTGGCAGTATGACCCAGGCTACAGAGTTAACTCCCCCTTAGATGCTTGTGTATACCAGGTTCTCAACACAAGTCATCGCCTTCTTAATGACACCAACCCCCAGCTGGCTTTGCTTATCCTTAGGAGCTCCATGGTATTTAGCTACACCAGTACCATTGAATAATGCAACAGCCATGGAAATTCCTATAGATCCACCCTTACAAGGGCCAGTCTTAAGCACAATTGAGTTAACTGGAAAGGCTCCAAAATGCTTTACAAATGATGGAAGAACTGAACCTGTAGGCAATTTAGCCAGGGATGAATGTAATCAAACGTTAAAAGGTGAGTGGCCCACTCATCTTCCCACAAACACAATATGGTGCCGCCCCCATTAAAGCCTTTTCTTTGTTTGTGGGACAGATGCTTACTTATGTCTACCAGCCAGTTGGATGGGTATCTGCATCTTAGCTTTCCTCACTCCCCAAATGAATATTGTCCCTAACAGGCAGACTCTCACCGTATCTCTGACAGCACATCAGTTCATTTCAGTCACTCAGTCATGTCCGACTTTTTGCAACCCCATGAATCGCAGCGCTCCAGGCCTCCCTGTCCATCACCAACTCCCAGAGTTCACTCAAACTCACGTCCATCGAGTCAGTGATGCCATCCAGCCATCTCATCCTCTGTCGTCCGCTTCTCCTCCTGCCCCCTATCCCTCCCAGCATCAGAGTCTTTTCCAATGAGTCAACTCTTCTCATGAGGTGGCCAAAGTACTGCAGTTTCAGCTTTAGCATCATTCCTTCCAAAGAACACCCAGGACTAATCTCCTTTAGGATGGACTGGTTGGATCTCCTTGCAGTCCAAGGGACTCTCAAGAGTCTTCTCCAGCACCACAGTTCAAAAGCATCAATTCTTCAGTGCTCAGCTTTCTTCACAGTCCAACTCTCACATCCATACCTGACCACTGGAAAAACCATAGCCTTGACTAGACGGACCTTTGTTGGCAAAGTAATGTCTCTGCTTTTTAATATGCTATCTAGGTTGGTCATAACTTTCCTTCGGATACGTGGTCAAAAAGAACCATGCAGTTTATACCCCTACTAGTTGGTCTAGGAATTATGGCTATAATAGGTATGAGAATAGGAGAAATTGCTTCATCAACCACCTTCTACCATACACTATCCAAGGACTTCACAGACAACATTGAGAGAGTAGCCAAATCTTTAATGGCCTTAAAGGACCAACCAGATTCCCTGGCTGAGGTGGTTTTACACAATAGGAGAGGGCTAGACCTACTGACAGCTGAAAAGAGAGGACTCTGCCTCTTCTTAGATGAAGAATGCTGCTTTTATGTAAACCAATCAGGAATAATCAGGGACATGGCCCAACAGCTAAGGGAACAAATCATGAAAAGGAGAGAGGAACTAGCAAATTCCTGGGGTAATTGGAACAATATCTGGAGCTGGGCATCATGGCGTCTTCCTTTAACTGGTCCTCTCCATGTTCTTTGCGGTGCTCTTGCATTCTCAATGCTATTACCAAATTCATAACCTCTTGAATTAAACCCATAAAGTTACAAATGGTAATAGCTCAATATAGCCCCCTAACCGACGGGGAACTCTGAATGTCCTACCAAAACATGAGATGATAGAAGCATCACGAGGGGGGAATGAAGAGGAAAAGTTAAAATTTTATATAACCTCCTGCTCCTTCTGTCTCTGTAACTCACTTGCTCATTACAAAGTCTGGATCACACAGGTCATGCAGTCTCGGAAAGTGGAGGCTCACAATACTAGGAACTGGAGCTTATCTCACTCACTCTTGTCCTGCTGTTTGCAATCACCCAGCCCCTGAAAACCCGCAAACCCACTTAATCATTCCTATCTGTGTATAAAAACTCTGTAACCCCTTTGTTCAGGGCTCAGAGCTTGGAGTGTTAACTCCTCTGGGCCCGCTGGCATAATAAACCTGAGTTCTCTAACTCTCCGAGTGTGGTGCTTGGTTTCTCGAGTACTGGTTTCTGCAACAGTATTATTCAGTTCTTCTATACCTTTACAGATATTTTGTCTCATAGTTTTATCATTTGCTGAGAGTGTGGTGTTGACACTTTATAGTATTACAGTTTGGGATTTGTCTACTTCTTTCATTTATATTGGTTTGAGGCTCTGTTCTTTGATACACACATATTTAAGATCACAATTTCTTCCAGGTGATTGACATTTTATCATTATATAGTGTTCCACTTTGTCTCCACTTTTGAGAATTCACATTTGTTTTGTACATAGGTTCACATTTTAACAGTTTCCAGGTTTGGTACATTTGACATTTTTAGTTTTTATTTATTTATTTATGGTTGCACTAGGTCTTCATTGCTGCTCACAGGCTTTCTCTAGTTGTGAGGCTACTATCCAATTATGGTGTGCAGGCTTCTCATTGTAGTGGCTTCTCTTGTCAAAGAATATGGGCTCTAGGGCATATGGGCTTCAGTAGTTGTGGCACGAGGGCTCAGGAGTTGTGGCTCACAAGCTCTAGAGCATGGGCTCAGTAGTTGTGGTGCACAGGCTTAGTTACCCTGAGTCATGTGGAATCTTCTCTGACCAGGAATTGAACCTGTGTACCCTGCAATGGCAGGTGGATTTTTAACCATTGGGCCACCAGGGAAGTCTAGTACATTTTAAATTTTAAAATGTATTGTTATTCATAGCCTAATTTGTTTATGATCAGATTAGTTTCTATTCAAGCATTACTGATCTATGTACTGAGTTGGGTGGATTTTTCTTATGACTGCTCCCTAGCCCAGAGAATAACTCCCTTTTCCCAATCCTCTCCTCTTAGAGGGGAGTCTGATGTGATGGGCTAGACTCTGGAGCACTGTGAACAGTACCACCGTTTATTTCGAGGGGACACACATATACGGAGGACTTGTATATGCTTTTGTCTCTCTTGTGATACTAAGCAGTAGGTATGCTGAGCCAGTGCCTACCTGAGAAGGCTGGGTGCTGCCATATCACTCTCTCCCCCTTTCTTGTCACTGGGGATTTGGGGCTCTGTCATCCTTGCACACTAGGGTGATAAGATGCAGAATTAGAGTCAAAGAGATTCTGCTTCATTTGTGAGTCCAGGCAGTACAGTGCTTCAACCTAACTTGACCAGAAGACTCTACCTTTTTTTTTATTTAACTGCCTTGTGAACCAGCCATGCTTAATTACCTGTCTGCACGTTATGTTCCCTTTCTAGGCAGTTACTGTTCTTCCATTGATTTTCTTGATTACTTCTGCCTTCTTTAACCCTTGTACTTTTCTGCTCATCTCTTTGACCCAGGATTGTTGCCCAAAAGACACAGTTAGCACTCCATTATATTCATACATTTCTTCTGTGCTGCACTTTATCAAATTTTCTTAGTGTTTGATATATTATATGATATTTTGTATTGGTTGCTACCTTTAAAAAAATATTGTCACACATTTATTCTACAATGTTGTAAAATGTGATTTAGTGAAAGAATCATGTGGTTTGAGTTCTGACTTGACAATTTTCCAGCTGTGTAGAAGGCCTTACATTGAGACGTACTGGGAACCAGCATAGTGACTGATATTCCAGGTTCTTGTGTGTATGTCTCCAGTATGAAAAGGCCTGGGAGAGGGCAGAGTGTTAATGTAGGTTGGGAGTGAGGCATTATGGTGTCCCCTGGATAAATACTAGCCTACTATAGTCAGATTCTCAGAAGGAACTTCACACTCTATGTTTAGATGGGTTTCCCTTGTGGCTCAGCTGGTAAAGAATCTGCCTGCAATGCAGGAGACCTGGGTTCGGTCCCTGGGTTGGGAAGATCCCCTGGAGAAGGGAAAAGCTACCCACTCCAGTATTCTGGCCTGGAGAATTCCATGGACTGTATAGCCCATAGGGTCACAAAGAGTCGGACACGACTGAGCGACTTTCACTTAACTCATCTAAACAAAAACCAAAGGAAGACTCTGACTATAGTCAGATTCTCACCAGGAACTTCACACTCTATGGCAGATCACAAACACATTCACCCAAATGTCATAACTCACATTGAAATGTCACAGGTAGGTGGCGCCTGCCAATGCAGGAGATGAGACTTGGGTTCCATCCCTGGGTCAAGAAGATCCCCTGGAGGAGGGCATGGCAACCCACTCCAGTATTCTTGGCTAGAGAATCCCTTGGACAGAGGAGCATGGAGGGCTACAGTCCATGAGGTTGCAAAGAGTCAGACACGACTGAAGTGACTTAGCATGCCCATTCAAATAGCCATGCCCTCAGGTGTTGCCATTCTCTCATCCAGAAGCCAGCTCTTGGTGTTTGCAGACATGGTGGTAGACTCCCATGTGTGAAAAGACAAGGTAAGTTTCTGCAGTTCTTAGTTGTTTCAACCATTTGTGGAGTCATTATTTCCTTTCTGCTCTTTTTGCTTCTTACCCATTCATCCCTTTAGGGATTCTATTCTATTTAGCCTTTTTGTCACCTGCTTTCATTTTCTGGGTTCATATCAGGATGTCACCAGTAAACTTCTGCCTTCCCAGGGCTTATGGTAATGTAAGGACGGTCTACCAATAACATAAGTGGGAAGAACATTGATGGGAGGACTGGTCAAGGCCTCCTGAAGTCTGGTTCTTCAATTGTTTTCACAATAAGCAGATTGTCCTCATTTGGACATTGTTTCATCTCTTAGTAGTTTGACCTTGACATTTAAATTGTTCAAACTGGCAAACACATTCTAGGCCAACTTGCTAGTTTCTGTCATTTCTCGGTTATCTGAATTACAGTGAAAATTGGACACTTCAGTTCATCTTTAGTAACTATGTCCATATACCTAACTTATTATTGCTTTATGTTATTCACATTTTACAATTGCCTTGAAATAGATGACACATGTTGAGAAATACATTTTAGCTATTCCTATTATATTTTTGCATATATATAGATATATATGCAAAAATATATAGTATGCAATATATATAATATGCAATATATAATAATATTATATATATTGGCNTTGGCGATGGAAAGGGAGGCCTGACCTGCTGCAGTCCACGGAGTCGGAAAGAGTTGGACACTATTGCGTGACTGAACTGAACTGATTACAAATTTTACATTTTGTATTGCAGCATCACTACCACTTTCCAATATGTTTCTCTTGCACAAAAATCTCATTGCTTACAGGCTGATACCAGCTATTAATATAAGCATAGTCAAAATGGGATGAGATAAAATTTTTCTTTTGTAATCAGTTTCCAACTATGCCTTCACATGAGCTGGTGGAGTCTGCTATATTGTCCCTATGATCCACCCAAGCTGCCTGTTACACAATAGTTTCCCCACCACTAGTAAAACAATTCTTTGTTTCCATAGGCTCTGGTAAAGTTGATTTCCTCTGTGCCACAAAATAAATCTACCACTGCGATCACACTGATATCATATGGTGCCATCACTCAAATTCAGCCTTAGTCAAATGACCAACTTAAGTATTCCTTAACACATGTTCAAGAAAGGGGAATGGAAGAGGTTATGACAAAGGTAAGCTTGATGCAGTAAAGTGGTTTCAGAATGGGAGGCACTTTTACATTATAGTTTATCTGAATACTGAAAATCTTGGCTAAGAGACTCCTTATTATCCTGTGTTTATAATACTGGCTTGTGGTGGGGAGTGTCCTAAGATAGCAGAGGAATAGGACAGGGAGACCACTTTCTCCCCCACAAATTCATTGAAAGATCATTTGAACACTGAACAAATACCACAAAACAACTTCTGAATGCTGGTGGAGGACACCAGGTACCCAGAAAGGCAGCCCATTGTCTTCGAAAGAAGGTAGGACAAAATGTAAAAGATAAAAAGAGAGACAAAAGAGTTAGGGATGGAGACCAAGAGAAGTTTCCAAACACCAGGAGACCCTTTCACTGGCGGGTCTGTGGGGAGTTTTGGAATCTCAGAGGGCAACTTAACCAGGAGGAAAATATAAATAAATAAAACCCACAGATTATGGGTCTAACTACAACTCCCAGAGGAGAAGTATCCCAGTCACTTGTGTTGACCACCAGCAAGCAGGGGCTGAACAGGGAGGCGTGGGCTGCACTGCTTAGGGTAAGGACCAGGCCTGAATGCCCTGAGGGCAATCTGAGGGAGCTAAGGTGAGATAGCAACCCAAACTGTGGGATAGCTAGAGAGGGAAAAAAAAAAGAGAGAGAGAGAGAGAACTTTTCCGCAAAAAGCTCTAACTAAGGCACTGCCGGGCCCCACTCACAGAACAAAGGACTCAGCGAATACTAGAGGAGAGCTAGCCGGGTGTGGACCTGCCCATCCCCCGCCAGAGGCAGGGAGGCAGGCGGGTGCCAGCCAGAGCCAGAAGGAAAGGGACAAACTCGGCCCCAGAGAGAGCATCCCCTACCAAACTGTGAGCAGGTTCTCAGTTGCTAATCAAGTCTTCCTGGGATCCTAGAGGGTTGACATTCCTCAGGAGGGTTGCAGCCAGAGATCAGTTCCCCAGAAAAGACACATGGCACACCTGAGATGCAGCTGTGCACCCAGGAAATTGAGCGGCAGGGACTGGGGAGGTGATAAGATGGACTGCAGCTGGGGAGTGTGCGCTCACCAAGCACCTGGTCACCTGAGCTGCTTGGAGCTGGGAAGGGCACAAAACACAGGCCCAACTGAGTCTGTGACTTTGTGGAGTATCTGAGAACCTGAACCTGAGCAGCATACATCTGGGAAGCGCATGCAACCCAGGGCCCACACCAGAAAGTTCCCCGGCAGAGCAGCCTGGAGCCTAAGCAGTGTAGACCAGGAAAGCACACACGCCATGAGTGGGGGCAAACCCAGTGTGGCCCAGACACTGCGAGCACTCCCCACACCCTCCAGTGTTATTTGCTTGCAGTGTTCCTCCCTCCATAGCACAATTGAACAAGTGAGCCTAAATAAAATAAATGACCACCTTTGCCCCCTTGGGTCAGGGAGGAGGTTAAATACTGAAGAGACTTACAGAGGAAGTCAAAATAAACCAAGAAGAGGGAACGGCTCTGGAAGTGACAGGTGGAACAGATTAAAACCCTGTAATTAACACTGACTACATTGGAAGGGACCTACAGACTTTGAGAAGTATAAGGTGGAACAAGGAACTATCTGAAACTGAACTGACCACACACTGCCCTCAACAACTCCAGAGAAATTCCTTGATATATTTTACTGTTATCATTTTTAAATTTCTTTTAAAAAATTTGTTTTTTTTTATT
>SJYQ01043275.1:0-22292 GCA_006410935.1 Redunca redunca
TCTCTTGATACCAGACACAGGGACAGGTGACTGTACAATGTGTTAGAGATAACACCACGGCAAAGCCAATGACAGTGCTCTCAAGACCTAATGGAGCACCTGCTCCTAGCTGCACAGGGAGCTGGAAACCTGACCTGAGCGCTTGTCCAAACCTCACAGTGCTCCGCAGTCTCTATCACCCCACTGACATCCTAGGGACAGACAGGAGGCCACATGACTCACAAGGGCAGCCGCCACTGCCTGAAGGGAGCATGCCGACCAGGAGGCTGGTGTGGGTGCCAGGTCTTAAATATCCTTCAAGGGCTGCTGAAAACCTGCACCTCCTTCCCAGTTCGGGAATAGCCCTTACCCCACAGTGGTACATTCACCCTATGGAGTCAGACAGATGGGCACTGCCATCTTCTTACTCTCTTGTTTGGGGCAGTGTTTCTCAATCTTTTTTTTTTTTTTAACTTTTTATTTTGTATTGGGGTATAGCTGATTAACAACATTGTGATAATTTCAGGTGAACAGTGAAGGAACTCAGTTATACATATACATGGATCCTTTCTCCCCACCAAACCCCCAATCTTTTAAAAGTAATCCTCTCTGAAACAAAACATCACTCCTTTTCTGAATCTTTTATGACAAAACAACCAAAAAACAATTTACTTGGCAAATACAAAACTATCTAGCTCACTCTGTTTCCCAGGCCAGGGTGGGGGCCGAGGTGGATGGCCCTGTGCCAGGAGCCTGCAGGGTGTGACACCTGATTTCTCTTGGTTCCCACCCCCACCCCACCCAGGGTCTTTCCCACCTCAGCAGAACGACGCTTGGAATCACCCCTAACACATTAGAGCCCTTACCAATAGAGGATGCAAGAGGATGCGCAGGGGCCAGCTAGCCTACTGGCAGGGGTACCCTAGCCATCACGTCCATTCGTGGGGAATCTGACACCACCTTCCATGCTGACAGTGACCCATGCTAAATGTAGGTGGGATCCTCTCCATAAGACTTTCACTCACAAAGCCCTGAGACAAGGATCGGGTTTATCACAGGCTGAGTCACTCTGGATTTTTCGTAGGAATTCCATCTCAGCAGAGAAATCCAGCATCACTTGATCTGTATAGAAGGCGCCCTGGGCTGACCAGACACTGATCATTACAGCTGGCTCACAACCGGCAAGTCCAAAGTTCAGCCACAACCCCCCTCTTCCCAGCACCCAGCACACCTCAGCCAGCACCACACACTGGGTTCCACAAGCTGCATGCAACCCCTGGTGCCATCTTTGACACACACAGGCTCACTCACCCACACTGAGTCAAGGGCATGACCACATAAATGCTACCCTAGGACTTTTCTTTTCAGAAGCCACATCTGCTGCTGAGAAAGTTGCAAGTACCTACCCATAACCTGTGTTGTACCTTTGAGAAAGGGTGGTTTTAGGATTTCCCTGGTGGTACAGTGGATAGGACTCCACCTGCCAATGCAGGAGACATGGGTTCAATCCCTGGGCCTAGAAGATTTCACATGCTACGGAGCAACTAAACCCGAGCAATGCAACTACTGAAGCCTGTGCGCCTCGAGCCTGTGTTCCGCAACAAGAGACGCCACGGCAACTAGAAAAAGCCTGCAAGTAGTAACAAGACCCAACTGAACCAAAAAAAAAAAAGGCGGTTTTAAACGGATTAAACTAAGCCAGACTTTGTGCTTCTATTCTCTCTCCCTTTACATAAAACCTCATCAAGTAGAACCAATCACTGATTTCCTAAGATTGTATCCCAGCCTGATTAGATCAGGATGGATTAGCCGACAGGTGATGAGATTTCCACTCCCAGATGTAAAGATTTAAGACTAGGATAAAATTATATTTGCACTAAAATCAATTATTTGAATTTCACTGTAGAAGCAAAGATCTAGTACTATTTTGATGTTCACGGCCCCACAGGACAGGCCTGGTCATTGACTTCTCAGTGGTCCCCAAATCTCACTTCTCTCTTGGGAACACCTTCATCCCCTAGGCAAAGCCTTAAGACCCTTCCTACTGCTTCTGGCTCACTTGTGTCTGACAAGAAACTAAATTCACTGGTGCGAAAATCTCCTTTTGACCCAAATACTTTCACTTCAGAGAACACACTGGAGACAAAGGAACAATGCAAAAGACACCGCAAAGATGAAATCTGATAAAATCTGAGGTCAGGCATTTTGCAAGACAACACGTTCTGAAAGAATCAGATGTCTACGGGGAATTCCCTGGTGGTCCAGTGGTTAAGAATCTGCCTTCCAATGCAGGGGATGTGGGTTTGATCCCTGGTCTAGGAACTAAAATCCCACATGATACAAGACAACTGAGCCCATGCATCGCAACTGGAGAGAAGCCTGTTCAGTGCAACAAAGGTCCCTATGCAGCCAGAAAGAAAGAAAGAAAAATAAAAACAAATAATTTGATGTCTAAAACGTGATAGAGAGGTTGAAGCAAAACTATTCTAGATTAAGTAGTGAAAGGAAAAAGTGATCACACCTTGGGTCTTAGCTCACACCACCCAACAATAAAAAGACATTTGATTTCTTTGAGGACAACTAAAGAAATCTGAACTAGGACTAGGAATGAGGGGCAACAGTAAGGAAATATGTTGTCTAAAATGACAGCAGTGCTGGGTAAAAGTCAGCACTGAAGTAGGGATCAACTTTAGCATTTACTTCCCTGGTGGCTCAGTGGTAAAGAACCCTCCTGACAATGCAGGAGATATTTAACATTTACTTTAAAGCAGCTGGGCAAAAACAACCAGATATGAAAAGGTGTTATTCATCATTTATGTGCTGGATTGAGGGGGAAACCTTGTAACATTACATTTTTTTCTGACTTGAAATTTTCAAATAAAATGTCTTAACACATTTTTGTGTTCCACGTGTCTCACAGTGACTTTTATCAGGATAGGGAACTGTGCTCTTTTCCTTACAAAACTTTTGACGGGATCTTTGTGCAAACATGGGCCCAAATAGCCTGGCTTTTATCTATCAACTTTTCTTGGGAAGAGGAAACCAAACCCCAGAAACGCTGTGCGAGTACTTCTGGGGACACGCCAAGGCGAGATGATAGGCACAGCTCGAGAGACAGCGGGCAGGGGACACTCACAGTCCGGGCAGCAGCCATTGAAGGCCATCCGGCAGATGCCGCAGTTCTCGTCGTTGGCTACCCAGAGCCAAGTGGCCACGCCGTTCCAGCATTTGATCTTCACCTTCATGGCGCGAGGAGCCTGCGAGGAGGGAAGAGACCACCCGGCTGTGCTGAGTCTGCAGAGCTACGGCACCTGGAAGCCAAAGAAGGGGTGTCGCCCCGAGGGTCCAGCGTAGGCAACAGTGGCCGCCGCAAGGCAGTAAGAGCTGTCTGCAAGGGGGCTGGGGCGGGCCCGGGTCCTCGGGAAGACCGTCGTTGGTCCTTCGCCAACACCGCACTTCGGCCTCGGCGTCCGCAGAAAGGCTCGTCGGCTTTCTTCAACAACCGCAGAAACGCGCCGTGCGCTACTTCCGAAAGGGCTGACGGGGCTGAGAGATGGAGACCCAAGCCCGCTCCCTACGAGGTCACCCCGGAAACAACCCTGGCGCGGGCCGCACAGGCCGCACTCACTCCCGCCTCGGGACTAGGGTGCGGGTTCCTGGTGCGGTGGGGGAGGGGCAAGGGAGAGGCGCCACGCTCGGCCACGCCCCCAACGGCCGCGCCCCCGCTGATCTAATCGCGCGCGGCACCACCCGCCTTCAGTGGGCAGCGCTGGCCCCGCGCGGGAAGGTATATAAACGCCTGGGACCGCAGCTCGGCACTTCTCAGAGGCGCCCGCCGAGCTCCGTGGTTCAGCGCGCACGCGCGGCCCCGCCCCCTGAGACGCCGAAGGCCCGCAGCCAATCCGCGGTCGCTCTGAGGACGCGGCACCGGAAAACCCCCGAGCGACGCTGGAAGTGACGCGCCGACGTGCTGACGCGCGGGCTTGAGCCGAGGCCGATTCCGCGCCCGCCATGGCCGACAAAATGGATATGTCTCTGGACGACATCATTAAGCTGAACCGGAGCCAGCGAGGCGGCCGCGGCGGGGGCAGGGGCCGCGGCCGGGCCGGCTCCCAGGGTGGCCGCGGCGGCGGGGCCCAGGCCGCCGCGCGAGTGAACCGAGGCGGCGGACCCACTCGGAATCGGCCGGCCATCGCCCGCGGCGCGGCGGGCGGCGGCGGCAGGAACCGGCCGGCGCCCTACAGCAGGGTGAGTGTGGAGACCGGGTGGCGGGCCGCGGCGAGGGAGCGAACCGGCAGGGCGGCGCACGGGCGACCGGCGGGCCGTCCGGGCGGCCGACCGACTGACCGACTGGGCCGGGGGGCGCGGGCGCCGGCCGGTTCGGCGGGCGGGAAGGTCGCACTCCTGCCGGGCACCAAGGCGGAGACCCTGGCGGTCTTTGTTTTAACAGGGCGCCCGGCCTCACGGTGCTGGGGGCTGAGGGGCCGTTGGCGCGGCCGGCCCGGTGGCGGGAAGTTGGTTGGAGGGAACCGAGAAGTTGCGGGACGTGTGGCCGTGGCGGCCGGGTACGGCCTGACGCGGGCGAGAAGCGGGGGCTGCGGGTCTCTCTCAGCGCCTGCCTCCCCGCCGAGATGGGGGGAGGCTCTTGCTGTGGCCGTGAGGGCGAGGGCGAGCCCTGGAGTGAGACTCACAAACCTTTTTCTGTTCTTGTGTTTTCTTTTCCCTCAGCCGAAACAACTTCCTGACAAATGGCAGCATGACCTTTTCGATAGCGGTTTTGGGGGTGGTGCCGGCGTGGAGACCGGTGGGAAACTGCTGGTGTCAAATCTGGATTTTGGAGTGTCGGACGCTGATATTCAGGTAAGGGACTGGAGTTTCTTGGTGGGCGGGTCACTCCGCACGGAATTGGTTGTGGCGTTTGGGACTGGGCCCTGAATGCCCCCCACACACCTTGGGACGACAAGCTCTCCCAGGCACCGAAGGGCCAGCCACTGTTCCCTGTGAGGGGCTCCAGGAATGCAGAGCAGAGGTTGAGCTAGAGTTGAAAGCCTGACCAGTGTGTCAGTTTGTGCTGGAAGACAAGGCCCCAGCTTAGTCTGGGGCGCTGCTGTTCTTCCTTGCTAAACGTGTTCTGTAGATGAAGGCACTCTGCCCCAGCTCTTCTGACAGAAGCTTGGTTGAATGTGCTCCGTTTCTGTTCCTGGAAGAGCTAGGCTACTTGTTTTCTTTACGTTTTGCTTGTTTTAATGGTTTGTTGGGAGGAGAAAGCACTTCCTTTGTAGAACTGACATAGCACAGAGCAGGATGGTGCCAGCGCCACTCTGGCTCCATTTGCCTTAAGCCGTATGTCTTGCTTGGAATTTCATCCCCTGTCTTCTCACTTATCCTCACCCCCTGGGTTTTGTTAGTGACATGATTCTCAAACATCTTTGGTTGAAGCTCTTTTTGTTTTTTTGCCTCTCTTTCCTCCCCTTTTTCTTTTTTTCCTTTTCTTTCTTTCTTCCTTTTTTTTTTTTGGTTGAACCCTAAAGGCCTTTAAACTTGCTGCCTAAAATGGTTAAGTAATGACATCTTGGGGGTCAGTCCAGGAGATGGCTGGGCAGGGTACTGGGCCTTCCTGGGTTCCATTTCCCAGAGCCCAGCCATTTACTTTGCCTTGGGAGGACAGAGCAAGGCCAGTGAGCACTCACAGTGTCTCAACACTTTTTTTAAGGTGGTTTCTGGCATCCACTGGAAACCGCTTTTGGTGAACTCCACTTCCCGCTGTGTGCCTGCGGCCGGAGTAGCCCCACACTCTGGGTTCCCTCTCCAACTCCCAGCCTGCCTGAGGTCAGGGCAGTTTCCATGGCAGCGCTTGACTTCAGGCTTTGCGGCAGGCTTGAGTAGGAGGAGAGGGAAAGGTGAGCCAGAATCTGCCCTGGGGGAGGGGCTGGGTCAGGGCTCCCAGTCAGAGGGCCCTTGGAGCTGGTCCACAAGTGGATAGAGCCCCTTGCTCTGTGATCTTGGCCTTGGCTGCTTCTTGGCACAGTCCTTGGGTGTGTTGTAAATATTCCTTTGTTGAAGAAGATAGCAACTTAATCTTTGCCCTTCATTGGTGGGCTTTGTGATCCTTCACCTGCATCGTGGTATAGATGTCAGGTTCCCAAGTGGGCAGGAGCCCTCGGGCCCAGCTGCTCCAGGAAATTGCTGTCCCACCTGTCCCATCCCATACCCCAGGTCCCACCGCCACTGCCCTGCCCCACCACATGTATGTCTTCCTCCCAGGGAAATACCCCAAAGCAGTTTACACTTCCAGGGAGTGTCCCTGGGCCACCAGAAGAAAAATTGCTTTGCTAACAACTGCTCTTTCTGACTCTCAGGAGCTCTTTGCTGAATTTGGAACCCTGAAGAAGGCGGCTGTGCACTACGACCGGTCTGGCCGCAGTTTAGGAACAGCTGACGTGCACTTTGAGCGGAAGGCAGATGCACTAAAAGCTATGAAACAGTACAACGGCGTTCCTTTGGATGGTGCGTTTGGGATTGGACCCAGAAAGGCTGCAGCGCTATAGCTAGTTTGCGGAGCCAGAGGCTGGCCGCATCCCTGCAAGAGTAGGGTCCCCTCTGCTTGAGGACACTTTGTGTTCACCCCTTTGTCTCTCTTCCACACTGCTACCTCTCATGCTGCCCCACACATCCGGACCAACCTCTTGTGAATCCCCATCCAGCAAGCTACATCCCTCCCCTCCTTCAGCTCCTTCCCGAAGATTCACTTCTGTGAAGCCTTCTCAGAACCACCATAGTACAACTCTTGAGTGCGGGGCTGTAGTCGTAAAGACAAAGGTACCTTTCTGCTCCTGGGCACCCCGGACGCCCGACAGACACCCACCTGCACTGGATGAGAAGGAGCGAGGAGGCGCTGGTGGGGCTGTTCTCCCACCGGCATTTCCAGGCTGTCCTCTCGTCGGGAGCATCGAGATGCAGTGTCCCTTTCCAGTGCTTGCATGGAGGCCAGGGTGCTACCCCTAGCAGGCTTCAGAGTCCTCTAACAGGAGCTGGCCCTCTTGTGTTCTCTGTCATAGGCCGCCCCATGAACATTCAGCTCGTCACCTCACAGATTGACACGCAGCGGAGACCTGCACAGAGGTGAGTTCCAGGGCACCTCTAGTCAGGGCTGGCCTGTGGGGTGTCTCCTCATGCTGCAGGTCCTCCCAGGCATGTGAGCAAAGTTTCCTTTTCTTGCTAGTGTAAACAGAGGTGGGATGACTAGAAACCGTGGTTCAGGAGGTTTCGGTGGTGGCGGCGGCACCCGGAGAGGCACCCGTGGAGGCAGCCGGGGCAGAGGCAGAGGCACCGGCAGGAGTTCAAAGCAGCAGCTTTCCGCAGAAGAATTAGATGCCCAGCTGGATGCTTATAATGCAAGAGTAAGTCACAGAGGAGGGCTGGGTGAGGGTCAGTCCCAGACCAGCTGGAGGAGGGCCTCATTGTGAGTGAGCACCTCTCTTCCTCTGTTTCAGATGGACACCAGTTAAACAGATCAGCAAATCCGTGCATGGACCAGGACCCAGAAGTCTCGTCCGTGCTCCCTGGCGGGAGGGGGTGACAGACTGGGGCTGTGTGGCCAATGATGGATTTGTTTCTTTTATGTTTTAAAATAGGATTTAAAATTCATGTAAAGGTTTCTTTTTCCTTTTTTTTTTTTTAATTCTGAAACAGACCTGTTTTGTACTGAGTTATTTTTGGGATAACTTTTACTGGTTGTTGTTGTGGAGAAGGTGGCGTTTTCACCTTTGCCATAATAAAATAGAAATGTGTGTAGAACTGGAACTGTTTAATTCATCCCATTCTCAGGGTCCTGACCTGGGCCAGAAGGCTGTTGTGATCTGGTAGGCGGGAGGAACGTGGGATCTGAGGAGAAAATGAGGCAGGCCTGCCGGGCACATGGCACCTGGCCTGTGGGTTGGAGTTCTGCAGGAGGATGCTGGTTGCCACGCTGTTCCCACAGATCCAAACCCCTTTTTCTCACCCCCTCATCCCCCCTAGGTGGGAGGATGTGGAGCAGTGGTCCACCAGTTCATTGCCTGTACTGCAAGGTGAGGGGCGGGGCAAGGTGGGGTGCCCTGTGCTTCTGGCTGATTTCAGGTGACTGCTGGGTTGAGCTGTCCCTTTTCTTTCTCGTGCTCTGGTTCTCAGAAATCTGGGTTTAGTAGTTCTGACTTTGCAACATAATCCCTGCGTGTTTTTCATCTTTTGTGTCATGAAGGAAAGATCACTGTATTCTGTGTTTTCTTAATTATATACTTGGATATGTAGCTAGTGGGAGCTGTGGTAGAATCTCATTTGACCCACAGGGAACTGGGGGGGCAGGCAGGCAGTGGTGCCCATCTGGACCCCTCCTGGGACAGACTAGAGCAGGATGGTCATGTTTCTTGCCCAAATGCTAGTGTGACCTGCCATGCAGTTCCTTCGGTTCAGGAGGAGCCAAGATCCCTGGGGTGTAGGGCATGGACATCTCTTTGGGCCTCCCCTCCTAGGACATGGCTTTGAGCTACTCAGTTATGCCTACAACCCAGCTAGAGGGAAACTGGAAAATTCTTGAAAGAGATGGCCCACCTTACCTGTCTCCTGAGAAACCTGTATGCAGGCCAAGAAGCAACAGAACCAGACATGGAAAAACAGATTGGTTCAAAATTGGGAAAGGAGTACCATCAAGGCTGTATGCTGTCACCCTGCTTATTTAACTTACCTACAGGGTACATGCAAAATGCCAGGTTGGATAAATCAAACTGGAATCAAGATTGCTGGGAGAAATATCAACAACCTCAGATATGCAGATGATACCACTCTAATGTCAAAGCAAAGAGGAACTAAAGCCTCTTGAGGGTGAAAGAGTGAAAAAAGTTAAAACTCATTCAAAAAACAAAGGTCATGGCATCTGGTTCTGTCACTTAATGGTAAACAGAAGGGTAACAGATTTTATTTTCTTGGGCTCCATAATCACTGCAGACGATGACTGCAGCTCTGATGTTAAAAGACTCCTTGGAAGAAAAGCTATGATAAACCTGGACAGCTTATTGAAAAGCAGAGAGAGACATCACTTTGCTGACAAAGGTCCATATAGTCAAAGCTATGGTTTTTCCAATAATCATGTACAGATGTGAGTTGGACCATAAAGAAGGCTGAGCCCCAAAGAACTGATGCTTTCAAACTGTGCTGGAGACTTGCAAGTCCCTTGGACAGCAAGATCAAACCAGTCAATCCTAATGGAAATCAACCCTGAGTATTCACTGGAAGTGATGCTGAAGCTGAAGCTCCAGTACCTTGGCCACCTGATGCAAAGAGCCAACTCATTGGAAAAGACCCTGATGCTGGAAAGACAGAAGGCAGGAAGAGAAGGGGATAGTGACAGACTTTTGAGAATAGGGACTATGGGGAGGGGTAAGTATGGGTCAGGAGAGACCCCAGCCTTAACAGCAGCCGGTGCCTTGGCTTTTCCGGATGCAGCTGCCATGGCCCGCAGCTCAGATGGCTTCCATGTTTGGGATGAGGCTGGAGTGAGTCACAAGGAAGGAGTGTGATTAAGGGGTGGCCCTTTAACAGTCAGTCACTGCAGAGCCAGCAGCTGCCACTTGAACCATCTGAGCCATGCCAGGCACTGATGGAAAGATGGTTGAGGTGACTCATCCCTACCTCTAGCCCAGTCTTAATGGGAAGGGATCAGCCAGGGCTCAGCTTTAGCTGCAGTATGGTGAGGGGTGGCTGGTAGAGCTCAGAACATCTGGACGAGTCAGGCAGCCTGTCTGATAACGTGGCCTTAGGCTAAGCAGGCACATGCCAGGCAGGGAGAGTGCTTTCTGGATGTTGGCTCTGGTGTTTGGAGGGAGCAATGACTGGGAATGGGGGGCTTGTGGGGCATGGTAAGGGGTGGCCAAGGTGCCACATGGGTGGAGGGTGTCACTAGTGAAGAGAAAGTTACAGGAAGAAAGGCAAAGGACGGGCTGTGCTCAGTGTTGGGTCAAGAGGCAGAACACCGGATATGGGTAAGCATCCAGATGTGGACCCAGGCAAGTGTTGCTGTCAGGTAGATGTCTGTGTGCTGGAACTTGACGTGTGGACACTGCAGGTAGAGGTAGGGATATGGGGCTGGAAGTGACAGGAGTAGGGAGGGGTGACATCATATTTGCTGGAAGCATATAGTGGGAAGGTGACCAAGTCAGAAAAGCTTGCAGTTTGGCAGGGAGCTGAGAGAAACCTCCCCATCACTTTATTTTTAAAATTATTTTTGGCTGCACTGGGTCTGTTGCTGGGCATGGGCTTTCTCTAATTGCGGCAAGTGGGGGCTTCTTTCTAGTTGCAGAGCATGGGCTCCAGAGCACAGGCTCAGTAGTTGTGGTGCACGGGCTTAGTTGCCCCACAGCGTGTAGAATTGTCCGTGACCAGGGATTGAACCCCTGTCCTCTGCATTGGCAGGCAGATTCTTAACCACTGGACCACAGGGAAGTCCCCCCACCACCATTTTAATCCTCAGTCTCCATAACTGTGAAATGGGAAACCATGCGTTATCTCAAGGGCTGGAGGGCCATGTGCTTTGCTGTTCACGTGGGGGTGCATCTCAAGGGCTGGAGGGCCATGTGCTTTGCTGTTCATGTGGGGGTGCTCTTGGGAGGAAGTGCTCTTGGGTGGTAAGTGTGCAGGGGCAGTTGTGCTCCAAGGCAAACGAGGCTTCTGGTTACCTGAGGGCAGTGCTGGGTATCCCTGCAATGGCCAGCACTTCATCCCTGAAAGTACAGACCGAGTGAGTGAAAGGATGAGATAGACTTGGTGCTTTTGCTCGGTTTCTCCTTCACGTTCTTTTCTCAAATGCTGGATTGCAGTCTCGCAGACCAGGTGGATGGGGCTGTCCCACTTGCAGGGCACTGGAATGTACCCCAGCTTGAGTGGAAAGGTTAGTGATCAGTCCAGGAGTGGGCACATGCCTCATTTGGACAGTCAGTCAGTCTTCAAGAATCTCGAAGATGTTGAGGAAGCCAGCGCCCGGGAAGAGGGTGGCATGCCCACAGGGCCTGGGGCTCCTGGACTCTGACAGGATGCTTGTGTGAAGAGGAGCCACTCAGCTCCAGATGCGTTCTGCTTTGCTTGGTTGAGCAAAGATACACGTGGTTTACAGAGCAACTTGGATAAGGAGGAATAGCCCTGTCCCTTGGCAGGTTGTGTGAGACCCAGCAGGAGTCAAGGTGCCAGAGTCGTTGAAAGGCTCTTGCACTCAGACGTGGTCTGAAATACCAGAAGAGGAATGTTGCTTTCTGTAAACAACAAGGGTTTTGTTCTTGCTTGCAGGGAGCTAAGGCTTTAATACAGGAAACAAAAATAAGAAATTATGATAATAGTGTAACAACTACAATAGAGATAAATGAAGCAGGCAGGACATAGAGCATTTTCTGTTCTGGAATACACATTCCAATGGGGGGAAAGACGGGAAAAGTGAAATACAAGATGTCAGGTGGTAACAAGGCTGTGGAGGCAAACAGAGCAGAGGGTGCTAAGGAGTAGGGAAAGGCCTTGCTGGTGAGGTGGAGTTGTGAGTATGTGGATATTCGGAGGGGAGCCTCACTGGCAGAGAGAAGAGCAAGTGTAAAGGTCCTAGGGTGAGAACACAGGGACAAGCCAGAGCCCCACTGTGGCTGGTGAGAAGAGAGGGCAGAGGTCGTGGGGCCTCTGTGCTGGGCTTCAAAGGAAGGGCGTCTATCAGAGGTGCAGCCTCGCCTAGGGAGGGGCCGCCAGGACTGAGCATTTAGGGACTGACATGGGGAACATCCATAGACGATGACTGAAAAGGCAGAGCCATGGAGTGGGCTCCTGCGTTTCTGTTGCAACCAGTGTGGAATGTGGAATACTCTTAAGAACATTGGTTTTTAACCTGAAAAAATAACAGTCAGTACAAAATTTGAGATAACGATGTATACAGAATAACCTTCCCGGCACTGTCCAAATGAAACCCTTATTACTGCAGGTTGCTTTTCTTAATAAGAGCTTTATTATCATATAGTCGACATACCATGGAGTTAACCTGTTTACAATAATTTTACTCTATTCACCAAGTCACAAATTCACCTCCACATTCAAATTCCAGGATATTTTCATCACCCCAAAAAGAAACCCACTAGCCATCATGCCTCTGTTCCCGTTCCTCAGCCTTCACTTGTCCACTTTTTGTGGATTTGCCTATTCTGGACGTTTCATATAAATGGATTTATACAATTTGTGACCTCAGTGTCTGGCTTCTTTACTCAGCACAGTGTCTCTGAGGTTCATTCTTGTTACAGCCTGTGTCAGTATCCAGTCCAAATGAAACCCTTGTTCCTGCAAATAATCCTGTGGTGCATAGTTCACATTTTGTTTTGTCTGTTCATCAGTTGATGGACATTTGGGTTGTATCTACTTTTTGGCTATTGAAATAATGCTGCTGTGAGCATCGAGGTACCCATTTTTATGTGGAGATAGTTTTCAGTGGTTTTGGAGAAGAACTGCTGGATCATAAAGCAACTAAGTTTGCTTCCCTGATAGCTCAGTTGATAAAGAATCAGCCTGCAGCGCAGGAGACCCCGGTTTGACCTTCCCTAATCATTTCTATTAACATCAGCCTACTTCTCCATTTAACTGGGAATGTTCTTAAGTGTCAGTTTGTAATTTTGATAGTTTAGTCGCTCAGTGTCCGACACTTTGCAACCCCATGGACTATAGCACTCCAGGCCTCCATGTCACCAATTCCTGGAGTTCACTCAAACTCATGCCCATCGAGTTGGTGATGCCATCTAACCATCTCATTCCCGGTCGTCCCCTTCTCCCGCCTTCAATCTTTCCCAGCATCTGGATCTTTTCCAATGAGTCAGTTCTTCACATCAGGTGGCCAAAGTATTGGAGTTTCAGCCTCAGCATCAGTCCTTCCAATGAATATTCAGGACTGATTTCCTTTAAGATGGACTGATTGGATCTCCTTGCAGTCCAAGGGACTCTCAAGAGTCTTCTCCAACACCACAGTTTAAAAGCATCAGTTCTTCAGTGCTCAGATTTCTTTATAGTCCAACTCTTACATCTATACATGACCACTGGAAAAACCATAGCTTTGACAAGATGGACCTTTGTTGGCAAAGTAGTGTCTCTGCTTTTTAATATGCTATCTAGGTTGGTCATAGCTTTTCTTCCAAGGAGCAAACGTCTTTTAATTTCATGGCTGCAGTCACCATCTGCAGTTATTTTGGAGCCCAAAAAAGCAAAGTCTGTCACTGTTTCCCCGTCTATTTGCCATGAAGTGATGGGGCCAGATGCCATGATCTTCGTTTTCTGAATGTTGAGCTTTAAGCCGACTTTTTCACTCTCCTCTTTCACTTTCATCAAGAGGCTCTTTAGTTCTTTCTGCCATAAGGGTAATGTTATCTGCATATCTGAGGTTATTGATATTTCTCCCGGCAATTTTGATTCCAGCTTGTGCTTCATCCAGTTCATTTCTCATGACGTACTCTGCATATAAGTTAAATAAGCAGGGTGACGATATAGTCAGATGTACAGAAAAGAAGTGATAACAAAGAATTCCTGGATTGTCACCGAGACCACCAGATGGAACCCTGCTCCTTTTCATTCTCTGTTTCTTCTGAAAGAGAGTAAGTTGCAGCGTGGTGCCACTTTACCCCTAAGTCCTTCCACATGCATGTCTTTAAAAACAAATGCATCATCTTCCATAATCAGACATGAACACTGATAACAATACTGTTATCTGAACCATATCCTTATTCAAGTTAGCCAGCTGTCCAATAGTCTATGTTGTAAATGCTTTCCCCTGGCTACATGGGAAAGGGATGTCTGGATCACTGCCTTGAGCTAAGGATGTCTGGTCAGCTGCAACTCTTAGTGCTTTTAGCCTTTTCATGTCTTTCATGAAAAGACACTTGGCACTTTGTGAAGGTCAGTCCCACTGGGGATTGTCTTGCTTCTTTATGATTATACCAAGGTTACATACTCCAAGCAAAAATATCACTGAAAGGGTTTCCCTTGGGGTACAGCATGGTGGTCTCTCTCTCTCTCATTACCCATCTTATAACCTTGCTCGCATGATTCAGTGGGAGCTGCCAGCTTTCTCCATAAAGAAGGAAGAGTTATCCTTCTCTCCTTTGTAATCTATAAATTTTTTTGAGAACTTTGAGACTAAGTGAATACTTGTTTCTCATCATTTTGCCTGCTGATTTTAGTCTCCTGTGGTGGGATAAGGGCTTCCCTGATAGCTCAGTTGGTAAAGAATTTACCTGCAGTGCAGGAGACCCCAGTATCAATTCTCCGCTGCAGAAGGGATAGGCTACCCACTCCAGTGTTCTTGGGCTTCCCTTGTGGCTCAGCTGTTAAAGAATCCCCCTGCAATGTGGGAGACATGGGTTCAATCCCTGGGTTGGAAAGATCCCCTGGAAAGGGGAAAGGTTACCCACTCCAGTATTCTGGCCTGAGAATTCTATGGACTATACAGTCCATGTATAGTGTTGGACACAACTGAGGGATTTTCACTTTCACTTTTTTTCACTTTCATGGTGTGATAATTATTATTGTAGTGTTTAATGTTGCATTTTTTGTCTTTCCCCTATTCTCTCAACATTAATTGGAATTCTTTTCTAAGAAAGAACAGTCCCTTCTCCACAATTTATTCAGTTATTTATTTCAGTCATTATGGACTTGTGGCTATTTGATTCTATGAGACATAATCTGGTAACTGATTATAATTTGTGTGATCCTATGAGTCACAATCTAATAAACTCTGTTGCTCAGACATTAGGGTTCCTCCTATGCCTTTTCTTTTTTTCTTCACATTTTTCAAAAGAATTTATTAAGAAATAGGAAAAAAGGATATAAAGCACATAATCAAAGGAATCAGAGAGTTTACAACATAGATTATTCAGGCTGGTGGCAACTAAGAAATATTTGGTGGGCTGACACCAAGGATACCGAGGCCCCAATTCCATTTTCAATCCCATTTCTCTTGACTGCTAACCCAGCCAGCTCAAACTCCCTCCAAAGAGAAGTCAGATTGCCTTCCAAAACCTCCCCAAACTACTTTCCAATTGCCTTCCCAGCCTTTCTCTGTCTGGCCCTAGAGTCCTTACCTAGGCTTCAGGTGAGGTCAGCCAGACCCTGTTGAGCCTTCTCCACTCCTCCAATCACTCTGTGGTCCTTAAATCTATTTTTGTTCCCATCTGGATTCATTTAATTAAACTACATTCCTGAACCAGTTGGGTTGGCTTGTTCTGATGCCTTTGGTCAAGTTACCTATTTTTCTAACCCTACATCTGAACTCGATCTTTCTCCTGTTGGGAACAACTTCTTGAGCCGTCTCTCTGGCAGCTCCCTGCCCCAGTTAGTTCATGACTACTTTCTCCCCCAGACAGAACTCTGCACCTGCCTCCAACCCCCAACTTAACTTCCAGGTGACTCTAGTTCTCAGCTAACCCACCTGGGTGGTGGTTTAGTCACTAAGTTGTGTCCGACTCTCGAGACCCTATGGGCTTGTAGCCCGCCTGGCTCCTCTGTCCATGGGATTCTCCAGACAAGAATACTGGAGTGTGTTGTCATTGCTTTCTTCACGCCTATGCCTTTTTGACATGCCATGTCCTTGTTTACGTTTTCTTTTTCCTTATAAAAAAAAATTTTTTTTAATGTTTTGGCTGTACTGTGTACATCGTGTAGGATCTTAGTTCAATCGGGGATTGAACCAGTGCCCCTTGCAGTTGAAGCATAGAGTCAAATTTAATTGCTGGACTGCCAGGGGAGCCTGTTTTTTAAAGCACTTCCTGACTTTCTGGCCCCAGAAGAGGCTCCAGGCTCACCTTCTATTCCCTGGCTCCTTTCGTGGAGACTAGTATTTAACAGCCAAGATCTGGGTGTTGGGTGTGCTCATTGCTACTGGGCTGTTGTTGCTTCTGGGCCCTCTCAGGACAAAGCTAGGAAAATACATATACTAATTCATGATATACATCAATATTTATCTCTGTTTTTAGCTGTATGTATGCATTTTAAAAAAAACATGAGATGAGTTTTTACTGTTCTCTGATTCCAACCCAATTCCATAGGATTCATTCTCATCTCCCCTTATTTGTAAATTCTTTCCCTGGCAATAAGAAACCTGGCTCTCATTATCAACATGATATTTGCTTAAATGATGTCAGTCCTTTAAGTATCCACCTAGCCTGATTTTAGAACTGCTAACATACACCCCTGTTAGAAGCATTTACTAACTCATGTACAGTATTGGGTTCATCCATGTGTTGAGCCATAGAGTACTGATTTCCAGTGAAAGTACCAGTTTCTAAAGTTGCTTAGGCAAGTCCTTCTCTTCTACCCCCTTCAGAGTAATTTGTACTACAATTAGTTTCTTTTGCTACACTTTGTATTCTATTGTGCCTTTCCCATATATCCTGATTTTTTTTTTATAATTTACATTTATTACTTGTTGTGGAATTACATAGGACTGTGTAATATTCATAAAAGTTTATATGGTTTACATTAATTTCCTGTCATTATTAATGAGTCATTCTGGAATCAACTGACCATTTAGGGGAAAGTGGCAATAATGGTAAAGAACCCACCTGCCAATGTAAGAGATATAAGAGATGTAGGTTCGATCCCTGTGTCAGGAAGATACCATGGAGGAAATGGCAACTCATTCCAGTATTCTTGCCTGAAGAATCCCACGGACAAAAGAGCCTGGTGGGCTACAGTCCATGAGGCTGCACTGAGTCAGACACGACTGAAGTGATTTAGCATGTATGCAGCAATAAATAATATACATCAATAAAGATTTATTTTTTTTTTTTTCAATAAAGATTTAAATTGAAAATAAGCCATCAGAATACTGGGAGATAATCTCATTAGTTTAAAATATATCATCTTGTCTAAGTTATGCCAGAGTTAATTTTTATGTTATCTGTGAAGGTTGTAGAAACAAATTATACAATGTTTTTAGCATGTTAACTAACTATAAGTTAGTATCTATATAAAAGTCACCGTGAGCATTCCAGTTTTTTAAATGTACAAATCCATCATTAACTAGCCATTCAAATTACCATTAGTGTTTCATAAAATTAATATTTTTTTCATTTTTTTGGTCAAATAAATAAACATCCAAAGCGTCCATAATGATACTTTAAAAAAATCTACTGTTCACCTCTGAAGATTACTTGGGTACTGATTCATTCTAAAAATTGGCCAATAAAAGGAAAGAAACAAATATTTTTTCTATACAAACTGCAGTTTGAAGGGATTAAGTAGCTGATGACTGGAGGTTTTTTAAAAAGAATTCCAGCTAAGGGACTTCCCTGGTGGTCCAGTGGCTAACACTCTGAGCTCCCAAAGCACGGGGCCTGCCTTGGTTCCAACTCTGGTCAGGGATGTAGATCCCACGTACTGAAACTAAAGATTCTGCAGGACACAATGAAGACTGAAGGTCCCATTTGTTGCAGCTAAGACCAGGCGCAGTCAAATAAATAAATATGAAAAAAAACATCCAGCTAAGAAACACAAAAGTGTTAGAAAAAAATCACCATTTTGTGATGCCTAATAAAATGATGCATGTTGGGAAGAGTCCTCAGCAGCTAATGTGATGATAGACAGTAGTGGGCCAGGCAGTCCCAGGAGCTTACCGTACTCACTGCAGGTAGGACCAGCAGGGTGACCCCTGAGATGAAGCACTGGGAAGCCCCCAGCATTTCCTCAAACTGACCTGGGGCTCAAACCCCTTGAGATGTAAGGGGAACAGAAGACATACCACACTACATCACACCCAAGGCTTCACCTGGCAAATCCACAAGTGCCCACGGGAACTTACCACGGGTGTCCTGGCTTCCTCCCCACCTAAGTGCCACAAGCATAGAAAAGGAATCAAAAGTAAATGTGGTATAATAACTATAAATTGATCTTTGTTCTTTGTGCCTAAATTCCTTGAGATTTCCTGAGTGATAGGATCATCTTTTGTTATTCATAACAAGGCCTTTTCAATTTATGCTAATGAATGACTCTTGATGGGCCCCTAGATAGTTTTAGGGTGGGTGCTGGTCACCAGAGAGAGGTAGGTTTGGAACTCTCAGCCCTACCCCCTACCTCTGCAGAGGGGAGAGGGAATGGAGATTGAGTTAATCACCAGTGGCCAATGATTTAATCAATCATGCCTTGTACTGAAAAACCTCTAAACCGTGGGGTTTAAAGAGCTTCCGGGTTGGCGAACACATCACAATGCTGGGAGGTTGGTGCACCTGGAGACAGCACAGAAATGCCAGCAGCGCCCCACCCCACACCTTGTCCTAAGCATCCCCTCCCTTTGGCTGCTCCTGAGTTGTATCATTTATAATAAATGGATACTTGGAAGTAAACGTTTTCCTGAGTTCTGAGTTGTTTATTGAACCCGAGGAAGCAGTGAAGGGAACCTTTGAATTTGTAGTCTGCTGGCAAAACATGTGGGTAGCTCATGATTGGTGCCTAGAGCAGGGGCAGTCTTTGGAGTGAGCTCTCAACCTGCAGGGTCACTCCAGTTAGCAGTCAGAATTTCACTGCTGTGTGGCTTCAGACAGATATGAGAATAAACCTCTCACTGGCACACCATCCAAGTGTGTTGTGTGGACTCCATCTGGATAATAAACCAACTGAAATGAGAGGGTTGTTTTTGTTTTTTCTTTTTAAGGTATTTTATTAAATATAGTCGGTTTACAATGTTGGGTTAATTTCTGCTATACAGCAAAATGATTCTGCTTTATATATGTATTGTTGTTGCGCCACAGGGCTTGTAGAATCTTAGTTCCTTAGTTCCCTGATCAAGGATTGAACCTGGGCCCTCAGCAGTGAAACTGCAGTATTTCGGGGCACAGTGGTAAAGAATCTGCCTGGTGATGCAGGAGACAGACACAAAAGACATGGGTTCGATCTCTAGGTTGGGAAGATTCCCTGGAGTAGGAAATGGCAACCCACTCCAGTATTCTTGCCTGGAAAAATTCCATGGACAGAAGAGCCTGGCAGGCTACAGTCCATGGGGTTGCAAAGAACTGGACATGACTGAGCAACTGAACAGCACAACTGCTGGACTGCCAGGGATTTTCCTATATATTCTTTTTCATATTCTTTTCCATTATGGTTTATTACAGAATATTGAATATCCTTCCTTACGCTATACAGAATACAGAATCTATTTACCCATTCTATCTATAGTAGTTTGCATCTGTGAATCCCAAACTCCCAATCGACTCTCCTTGACTCCCCTAAGACAAGAGCTTTGAGATAGAAAAATTGAACATGAACTATTAGATAATATTAGGAAAGCATTGTTAATTTTGGTAAGCAAGTTAATGATACTGTTATTTTAAAAATAACAAAAATTTCCCAGTGGTCCAGTGGTTAGGATTCCATGCTCGTAATGCAGGGGTGTGGGTTCCATCCCTGGTAGGGGAACTAAGATCCTACATGCCACACAATGCAGCCAAAAAAAAAAAAAAAAAAAGGCTTAGGAACAAATTTAACAATAACAGTACAAGACCTGCACACAGGCACATGGAAAACTATGAAATTCTACAGAAAGTAACTAAAGATTAAATAGATGCCTGGGGTAGGATGGGGGAGGGATAGACTGGGAGTTTGGAGTTAGTAGATGCACATTATTACACATAGAATGGATAAACAACAAGGTCCTTCTGTATAGCATAGGCAACTATATTCAATATCCTGGGAATTAACCATGCTGCTGCTAAGTCGTTTCAGTCGTGGCCGGCTCCGTGCAACCCCATAGATGGCAGCCCACCAGGCTCCTCAGTCCCTGGGACTCTCCAGGCAAGAATACCGGAGTGGGTTGCCATTTCCTTCTCCAATGCATGAAAGTGAAAGTGAAGTCGCTCAGTTGTGTCCAGCTGTTAGCAACCCCATGGACTGCAGGCTCCTCCGTCCATGGGATTTTCCGGCAAGAGTACTGGAGTGGGTTGCCATTGCCTTCTCCGGGAATTAACCACAGTGGAAAAGAATATTATAAAGAATGTATATATGTATACAACTCAGTCTAAGAGTCCCTGCTTCCACTACAGGGAGCACAGGTTCAATCTCTGGTCAAGGAACTAAGATCCAGTGTGCCATGCGGCTTGGTAAAAAAAAAAAAAAAATTTCTTTAAATAAATAAATACATGCATAGAAATGTCATGTTTTGGGTTGAAACATTTAATATTGTTAAAATGGCAGCTCTCCCCAAATTGCTCTATAGATTCAGTGTAATGGAGCTTCCCAGGTGGCTCAGTGGTAAAGAATCTGCCTGCCAATGCAAGAGACACAGGTTGATTCCTGCGTTGGGGAGATCCTCTGGAGAAGGAAATGATAACCCATTCCAGTATTCTTGCCTGGTAAATAGCATGGACAGAGGAGCCTGGTGGGGCTATAGTCCATGGGGTCGCAAAAGAGTTGGACACGACTCAGCGACTAAACAACAATCCCTGTCAGTAAGTGCTTTTGTAGAAACTGAAAACAGATTTTAAGATTTATATGGAAATTCAAAGGACCTTGAATAGCCAAAACAATTTTGAAAAGAATAAAGTTGAGAACCTACACTGCCAGGTTTCAAAACTTACTACAAAGCTATGGTTATCAAGAGGTTGTGACATATAGGTTACAAAACAGAATTGAGTCTATAAATAAAGCCTTAAGTTTGTGAATAAAATTTCAACAAAGTTGCCAAGACAGTTCAGTGGATGAAAACTAACAGTCTTTTCAACTCTTAACTCAGTTATACACAAACATTAATTCAAGATAGAGTGTAGACTTAAATGGAAGCTGAAATTATACATATAATAGAAGAAACTATAGGAGAAAACCTTCACAGTTTTGGCTTTGGCAAAGAGTTCTGAGACACAGCATCAAAAACATGAGCCATGAAAAAAAAAATTGATGTTAGAATTCACTAAAAGGTTGCCCTTCAAATGATGTCATTAAGAAAAACAATGTTGGGCTTCCCTGGAGGTTCAGTGGTTAAGAATCCACTCTGCAGTGCAAGGAACAACAGTTCTCTACCTGGGCAGAGAAGATCCCACATGTCACGGAGCAACTAAGCCAGTCTGCCACAGCTACTGAGCTCACGTGCTCCAGCTGCTGAAGCCCTCGCGCCTAGAGCCCATGCCCCCCAACAAGAGAAGCCACTGCAACCAGAGGCCTGTGCACAACTAGAGAGTAGCGCACACCTGCCACAAGTAGAGAAAGCCCGAGTGCAGCAACCAAGACCCACCACAGACAAGAATAATAATAAAAATCAATCAATAAATATATCTTAAAAGCAAAACACAAAGAAAGACAATGTCAAGTAACGGAGATACATCTGACAAAGGACTCCTATCCAGGACCCATTAGTAGTCTTACAACTGAACAATCAAATTTTTAAATGGACAAAAAACTTCAATAGATGTACCAAAGAAGACTCTTCATCAAGAAAATGCACATCAAAGCCACAAACATCATGTTCCACCCACTAGGACAGCTTTAATCAAAAGCATAGACAATGCCAAGTGTTAGCAAGGGTGTGCCCAGCTGGAACTTTCCCACATTGCTGTCAGGATTGTAAAATGGTACCTTCCTACCTTGGAAAAGGGCTTTCCAGTTGGCGCTAGGAGTAAAGAACCCATTTGCCAATGCGGGAGACATAAGGGTACAGGTTAGTCCCTGAGTTGGGAAGATCCCCTGGAGGAGAGCCTGGCAGCCCACTCCAGTATTGTTGACTGGAGAATCCCATGGACAGAGGAGCCTGGTGGGCTATATAGTCCATAGGATCACACAGAGTTGGACACAACTGAAGCGACTCAGCAGGCATGCACACACCTTGAGAAACACGGGGAAATCCACTCTTGGCAATCTACCCAAGATAACAAACAAACCAAACATTCACGCAAAAACAAATGCAAATATTCATAACAGACAAAAAGGAAACCAAAAGAGCATCAACTGACAAGTGAATACAAAACAAAACATGCTATACTTATACAACAAACAGGACAAAGTGCACATTCTACACTATGGATGGAGTGTGAAACCTTAGGTGAAATCAGAAGTCACCAGAAGGTTATGTCAGGCGAGGGTATGCTCCTCGGTTTTTGTCTCCGCACAACAAAGATTTGGAGTGACGTAAAGACCCCTCGGCGTGTCACAGCTCTCGGGTCTTGGACAGACCGTGTTATAGCTCTTAGATGAATCTGTTACAGCTCTATTTTATTTAGAAGATAGCAGGAGAATCCATCCTCGAAGAGAAGAGGGGGAAGAGCACACCACGGGGCATGCGGGTGGGTGGGGCGGGG
>SJYQ01043311.1:0-10532 GCA_006410935.1 Redunca redunca
TCAACCCTGGGATTTCTTTGAAAGGAATGATGCTGAAGCTGAAACTCCAGTACTTTGGCTACCTCATGCGAAGAGTTGACTCATTGGGAAAGAGTCTGATGCTGGGAGGGATTGGGGGCAGGAGGAGAAGGGGACAACCCAGGATGAGATGGCTGGATGGCATCACGGACACATTGACGTGAGTCTGAGTGAACTCCGGGAGATGGGGATGAACAGGGAGGCCTGGCGTGCTGTGATTCATGGGGTCACAAAGAGTCGGACACGACTGAGCGACTGAACAGAAGTGAACTGTGAGCCAGGCAGTGTGCCAGAAGGTTTTGCTTCTGTAGGGGCAGAAATTTCGTGTTCTAAGGTCTTTGGCTGGTCAAACAGGCACTTCCCTGGTGGTCCAGTGGCTAAGACTCTGTGCCCACACTGCAGGGGACCTGGGTTCCATCCCTGGCTGGGGAACTAGACCCCCTATGCCGCAACTGAGTTTCCTGCCTCAACGAAAGATCTGTGTGCTGCAACTAAGACCCAGTGCAGCCAAAAAAAAAAAAAAAAAGACAGATTAGGAGATTCAATTTGCTTCATAGGGGAGCCTCGAAAAAGTTCTGAGACTCAAAGACTTTCAAACAATTGAGGCTTATATCCTCCCCTGAGCTAGAGAGAAGGGAGTAGGAATCTGCGGCTTCAAATGGGATGAAGAGAACCCATGGGAAGATGGGAAAAGCAAATGCTTGGAAGACTTGAGAGTCCCTTGGACAGCAAGGAGATCCAACCAGTCCATTCTAAGGGACATCCACCCTGTATATTCATTGCAAGGATAGATACTGAAGCTGAAACTTCAATAATTTGGCCACCTGATGTGAAGAGATGACTCATTTGCAAAGACCCTGATGCTTGGAAATATTGAAGCCCGGAGAAAAAGGGACGACAGAGGATGAGACGGTTGGATGGCATCATCAACTCGATGGACATGAGTTTCAGAGCTCTGGGAGTTGACGATGGACAAGGAAGTCTGGTGTGTTGCAGTCCACGGGGTCACAAAGAGTCAGACACGACTGACCTAACGACAGCAACAAAAATCAAGTGCCTCGTAAACAAATGTTTGCCCCTCCAGAAGATAATCCTTTTAGAAAATAAAGTTTTCTTTGGGGACAGCTCTCTTCCTGTGTAGGTCCCTTAATCTACCTTATCTGGAGCAGTTAAGCAATAGGCAAGGAGCTTCTCCTGAGTCTGCTGGGTCTTCACTGCCTTCAGCCCAAAACAGTCAACCCGTCAAAGGGGCACATTTGGGAAGATGTATTCTGCTCCCACCAGGAAAGACCCTGATGCTGGCAAAGACTGAAGGCAGGAGGAGAAGGGGACGACAGAGGATGAGGTGGTGGGAGGGCACCGCTCACTCGGTGGACATGCGTTTGAGTCAGCTCCAAGAGCTGGTAAGGGACAGGGAGGCCTGGCGTGCTGCAGTCCATGGGGTCGCAACGGCTGAGTGACTGAACTGATTCTGCTCCCCATCGCTTGTCTTTAAACATCCTTTCTAGTGATTTTGAAACACATTCAGAGGCTTCTTTGTGTTTGAAGAAACCAAAGCTCAGAGATGGAGAACTTGCCCAGTGGGTCCTTTTACCACCTGCCCCTCATCACTCCAATACTTCATGGAATTGACTCCTAGGGTCAAGGACAGATAAACAATCTTGCTGGCTCTGTGTCTTGTTTTCTCAGCAGATCATGGCCTCCTCAACTGTGTCTAGGATGGTGTATCAGTATGTTCGCCAGTTTGGCCAGAAGCTGGTCCACAGGCGAGGAGAAGACACCGTAAAGGAGTCTGACGGTCTCAAGATTCATCTGAGTGCCATAGAACTGGTGTTCCTGGGTGTGGGCAGGAACCTGGGAGCCGGCCTGTACATCGTGGTTGGTGCAGTGGCCAAGTTCGTAGCTGGACCAGCGATTGTCGTCTGCTTCGTGGTGGCCGGCCTGTCTTCTCTGCTGTCGAGGCTCTGCTATGTGGAGTTTGACGCCCGGGTACCACGCTCCTCTTCTGCGTATGTCTGCAGCTACGTCACGATGGGACAGCTCTGGGCCTTCGTTGTTGGCTGGAACATCATACTGTTATTTTCAATTGGTGAGGTGATGGGACCAGGTGACAGGTGTGGGGGAAAGGTGTGGGGGGTTAGGGTCAGGAAACTGGGAGATGGGATTGCGGTCTCATTCATGGGCACTTTGTCATCCGACTTGAGGGCGGAAATGGGTAACCATGGCTGGAACCCCACAACTCATTCTAGTCAGCTCTCTCCAGCTTCCCTTAAATAATTGGACTGAGAAAGAGAAGGAAAGGAAATTGTGGGCATGGATGGGAAGGAGGCGTGTCCCACAGGCTCATCACCTCATTACATTGGAGTCTTTGATCAGCTGTTGCCTTTGAGTGATTTTTGAGGCGGGGAGGGGTTGCCACTTGACTTAAAATTTCATCCTTCATCCTTTACTTCTCCTGGTCCAACTTCCCTGTTTTCTTTCCTTGTGAAACACTGATCTCCTAACATATTAAATAGTGGACCTATTCTGTGAGTCATCTCAGTCTGCTCTCGTTACTGCATGGAAGAAAAAATCTTTGAGCTTATATATTTGTCTATTTTTTCCTCCAAAATACGTCCGTTGGCACTTACTAGGTGTTCAATTTTGTCTGTGAGTGTTTGTTTTCCTGCTGCTGCAGCCACTGCGTGTACAGCCAGCGCCTGGAGGTACTCCTTTGACAGCCTCATTGGGGGCCACCTCTCTCAGAAACTGGAGGAAACCGTCCCTCTGTATGCACCCTATTTCCTGGCCACGTATGCAGACCTTTTCGCACTGGGCCTGGTGCTGCTGCTTGCGGGTGAGTCAGGGGTTAGATATAAGATGGGATGTGGGGACTCCCCTGGTGGCCCAGTGGTTAAGAATCCGCCTTGCAATGTGGAGACACAGGTGTGATCCCTGGTCAGGGAGCTAAGGTCTCCTGTGCCGCAAAACAATTAAGCCCAGCTCCTTAGCCTGCACGCTACAACTAGAGAATCTGTGTGTGTGTGTAGTTGCTCAGTCAAGTCTGACCCTTTGTGACCCTTTGGACCATAGCACAATAGGCTCCTTTGTCGCTGGAATTCTCCAGGCAAGAATACTGGAGTGAGTTACCCATTACCTTTTCCAGGGGATCTACCTGACCTGGGAAGTGAACCCATGTCTCCTGTGTTTCCTGCATTGCAGGCAGATTCTTTATCCACTGATTGCAAACTTTGCTGTTCAGGTTACAACAAAAGATCCCACAGCTAAGACCCAACTCAACCAAGTTCAGTTCAGTTCATTCACTCAGGCCTGATGGACTCTCTGTGACCCCATAGACTGCAGCACGCCAGGCTTCCCTGTCTAGCACCAACTCCCGGAGTTTACTCAAACTCATGTCCATTGAGTCGGTGGGTGATGACATCCAACCATCTCATCCTCTGTCATCCCCTTCTCCTCCCGCCTTCAATCTTTCCCAGCATCAGGGTCTTTTCAAATGAGTCATCTCTTCGCATCACGTGGCCAAAGTATTGGAATTTCAGCTTCAACATCAGTCCTCCAATGAATATTCAGGACTGATTTCCTTTAAGATGGACTGGTTGGAACTCCTTGCAGTCCAAGGGACTCTCAAGAGTCTTCTCAAACACCACAGTTCAAAAGCATCAATTCTTGGGCACTCAGCTTTCTTCAAAGTCCAACTCTCACATCCAACATGACTACTGGAAAAACCATTGCTTTGACTCGATGGACCTTTGTTGGCAATAATGCCTCTTCTTTTTAATATGCTCTCTAGGTTGATCATAGCTTTTCTTCCAAGGAGCTTTTAATTTCATGGCTGCAGTCACCATCTGAAGTGACTTTGGAGTCCCCAAAAATATAGTCTCTAACTGTTTCCATTGTTTCCCTTCTATTTGCCATGAAGTGATGGGGCCAGATGCCATGATCTTTGCTTTCTGAATATTGAGTTTGAAGCCAGCTTTTTCACTCTCTTCCTTCACTTTCATCAAGAGGCTCTTTAGTTCTTCTTTGCTTTCTGCCATCACTGTGGTGTCATCTGCATATCTGAGGTGATTGATATTTCTCCCAGCAATCTTGATTCCAGCTTGTGTTTCTTCCAGTCCAGCGTTTCTCATGATGTACTCTGCACAGAAGTTAAATAAGCAGGGTGGCCATATACAGCCTTGACATACTCCTTTCCCAGTTTGGGACCAGTCAGTTGTTCCATGTCCAGTTCTAACTGTTGCTTCCTGACCTACATACAGATTTCTCAACAGGCAAGTCAGGTGGTCTGGTATTCCCATCTCTTGATGAATTTTCCACAGTTCATTGTGATCTACATAGTCAAAGGCTTTGGCATAGTCGATAAAGCAGAAGTAGATGGTTTTCTGGAACTCTGTTGCTTTTTCCATGATCCAGTGATGTTGGCCATATGATCTCTGGTTCCTCTGCCTTTTCTAGATGCAGTTTGGATCTCCTCACAGTCCAAGGGACTCTCAAGAGTCTTCTCCAACACAACAGTTCAAAAGCATCAGTTATTCAGTGCTCAGCTTTCTTTATAGTCCAACTCTCACATCCATACATGACTATGAAACGCACTCCCCAAATTTTGACAATCCAAATGTCTCCAAACCATGACAAATATTTGGGGAATAAAATTTACTCCCAGGTGAGAATCATTTTCTTAGACTGATACATTTTCTTCTTGGTACTGAGACCAAAGATTTTTATTTTTTATTTCAGAGGAAATTCACATAGCATAAATTTATCACTTTGCTATTTCCCCCAGCTTTACTGAGATATAACTGACATACAGCATGATAAGTCTGAGGTGTGCGATGTGCTTTTTTTTTTTTGTCTGTACTAGGTCTTCATTGCTGCTCACAGGTTTTCTCTAGTTGCAGAGAGCATGGCTTACTCTTTGCTGTGATACACAGGCTTCTCCTTCTGGTGGCTTCTCTTGTTGCAGAGCATGGGTTCTAGAGCTCGGGCTCAGTAGTTACAGCACATGGGCTTAGTTGGTCTGTGTTACATGAAATGTCCCTGGACCAGGGATGGAACCCGTGTCCCCTGTTTGGCCGGCAGACTTCCAACCACTGGACCACCAGGAAAGTCTCACAGTGACTATCTGATAGACTCGCCTATTGTGAGATGATCGCCACAATAAGAAATGAACTATTAGGACCTTCCTGGTGGTCCAGTGGCCAAAACTCCTTACTTGCAGTGCAGGGGACCAAGCTTCCACCCCTGGTCAGGGAACTCAGATCCCACCTAACACAACTAAGAGTTCACACACCACAACTAAAGATTCTGGTATGCCACAGCAAAGACTCAGCACAGCCAAATACAAAGAAAATGAAATTTATTTTTAATTCTAAGAACAGAAATTAACTATCTTATGGGTACAATTCAGGGGCACTAGTACATTCAGAATGTTGTTTAGCCATCACCTGCATCGAGCTTCAAACATGTTCATCTTCCCTGAAACACACCCTGTATCCACTGAGCATCAGGTCCCTCCACCACACCCCCACAGCCCCCAGCCCCCGAGGCTGCTGTCTGGCTCTATGGACTTTGTTACTGGGCATGTCTCATATTCCATCTTTCCTACAGTACTACTCACTCTGGGAGTTCGAGAGTCAGCCTGGGTTTACAGAGTGTTCACGGGCATCAACCTTTCAGTTCTCAGCTTCATCATCCTCTCTGGCTTCATTAAGGGAGACCTGCACAACTGGAAGCTCACAGAACAGGACTACGCATTGGCCACAGCTGCATTCTCATATAGGTTAGGAGCGTACCCTTGGTCATATTAATGTGTCTCTGTGTGTGTGTGTAGGGGAGTCAGAGCTGAGAACTTGGTGGGGACTAAAGAGACCCAGGCTGGTGCACCCGGAGGGTGGGTTTCCTGGAGGCCAGGGTTTGTGGTATGAGGGGAGAGTCCAGAAGTGATGGCTGAACCCACCTCACCCACATTCTTTCTTGCTCCTTCTCCCACCACAGCTTGGGCCCTCCAGGTGCAGGAGGGTTTGTGCCTTTTGACTTTGAGGGGGTTGTCCAAGGAGCAGCTACGTGTTTCTATGCATTTGTTGGCTTTGCTGCCATTGCCACCAGAGGTAACATGATCACTGAGTGTCCCATCCGGGGCTTGGACGGAGTTTGGGCTGCGCTTGGGCACAGAGGTTGGGAGAAGGTTAGCCTGCTCTTGGAGGTCCACGAGGGAAGGCAGTTCTGTGCTTTCGCCCCATGGCATTTTCCTGACCTGCTGCTTCTACCCCTTTTGCAGAGAGAGGAGACCTAAAGCCTCAGCGGGCCATCTCTCTGATCTCACTCCTCACGTGCCTTTTGGCGTATTCTGCTGTCTCAGCGGCGCTCACCCTCATGGTGCCCTACTACCAGATTCAGCACCACAGCCCCTTGTCCGAGGCTTTTCTCCACGTTGGCTGGGGCCCTGCCAGATATGTGGTGGCTGCTGGCGTCCTCTGTGCTCTTACGTCCAGGTCAGTGTCACGGGTTCTCCCCGTCTACTGTCAGATGCTCGTGCACCCCAGCCTTCGGCCTGAGAGACAAGAGGGAAAGACATCTTGCTCCATGCAGACTAGGGAGCGCGTGCCCTGGTCTCCCCTGCTTCTCCACGTCCTCACACGTGTCTCCACTTTCTCTCCCAGCCTCCTGGGTGATATGTTCCCCATGTCTCGGTTAATCCGTGCAATGGCAGAGGACGGGCTCCTTTTCCGGGGACTTGCCTGGGGCTATGGTCACACAAAAATCCCCGTCATGGCCATCATTTCTTCTGGAATCCTTGCAGGTGAGTAAACAAAACTCGCTCCTTCCTTGATCCATTTCCCTTACGTGCAGTTCCAGTGGTTTCCTAATCCCACCCCGACGATTTTGCTCCCCCATTCTAGGGATCATGGCATTACTCTTTGACTTCAGCCACATAGCAAACCTCATGGCAGTTGCGTCCCTGCTTGCTTACTCCATGGTGTCCTTCTCGGTCCTTGTTCTCAGGTGAGACAGCAATACACCTTGATTGGGGGGCTTGGAGTCATGGGGATGATGGGGAGGTCATCCTGGTCTGTTTCATGCTGCCTTCTGATTGTTCAAGAGAAGAAAGAAGTGGAATAGACAATCTGGTGTTCTGTGAATAGGGGCTGCTGTTGATAGTGCCTTTAAACCTCTAATTCAGGTACCAGCCAGGTCAGAATTTAAGTAAGAGTGTGAAAATGGAAGTAGAAACTGAGATGGAGCCTGTACCTGAAGGAAGTCCTTTGGACTCTGTACCTGAAGCAGGAACCTCAAACATTCTAAAGAGCCTGTGGTTCCCTACCAGCACCACCCCCACCCGGAAGTCTGCCCAGATTGTCTATGGATGTGCCTTCCTGCTTGGTGAGCAGTGCGGTTTCCCTTTGTTCATGTTCTGAAACTGACAGGATGGAGTGAGCGTGTGTGTTTTGTCAGTTGAGGAGTCTGGGGGATATGATGGCCCTTCCTGATGTTGGTGGTTTCAGGGAGGGGTGTGACCTGAGGCCCTGATGTCTTTGCCTTCTGGGTCCAGCCTGTTCTCTTCCACCCTGACCCTTGCAGTTCTCCTGCTGACCATCCTGAGCCTGGTCCTGGCCCAGTGGCCCAGACGTGTGTTCTCTGGAGACCCCGGGCTCACAAGCGTGGCTGTGCTGCTGCTGCTGCTGCTCGTCACTGGGGTGACGGCCATCATCTGGAGGCAGCCCCAGGACCCCAGTCCTCTTACGTTCAGGGTACGTGACCTATGTGTTCAAAGTGTCTATGCTGAGTGAAGGAGGTCTGCGTGCTTTGAGACCTAAACATCCCTTGCTGGACCAGGGAAGAAGACGAGTTGCTGAAACCTATGGACTCTTCCCTGATCCACACTCAGTGCTTACAAACCAGGCTCAGGAGGCACTGAACACAAAGCTGAATTGGACTGAGTTGTCCCGCCCACGAAGGGCGGGGTCTCCCTCTCAGACGTCTGGGCTGTGCTCAGGGGTGAACTGACTCTGCCCACAGGTGCCTGCTCTGCCTGTCCTCCCGCTGGTGAGCATCTTCCTGAACCTTTACCTGATGATGCAGATGAGCTCTGGGACCTGGATCCTCTTTGGCATCTGCAATGCCATTGGTGAGTGACTGGGCTGAAGAGGCTTCTCGAGTGACTGAGCCCAATCCTCTTCTAACCACCTCCCCCCTAAACTGCCAGACGCGATAATAGGACGCTTACTGGGCATTCATAGGTGAGGAGAGCCCCTGTTTTTCTTCTTACTGTCTCATTTCCCTACTAGGATTTGCCGTATACTTTGGATATGGGATCCGACACAGCTTGGAGGAGAACAGTGAGCCACAGCCACCAGCCTCCACCTCCCAGATTCCAGACGAAAACACCCCTAGTGATGAAGCATCTTAGCCAAAGGAAATAGATGCTGTGTGGACCCCCTCTGTACAGTGGAGGTATCTGCTGGTTCAAGGTGCGCTTTGAGCCTCTATGGACTGTGCAAGTGGAAAGCACTTAGTGCCCTGTATTTATTGCCAGTGGAGAAAAAAATACTTTGCTATTGTATAATTTTTAAGTAAACTTTTTAAGCTTAATATGCATCAGACGGAGAAGGCAATGGCACCCCACTCCAGTATTCTTGCCTGGAAAATCCCATGGGTGGAGGAGCCTGGTAGGCTGCAGTCCATGGGATAGCTAAGAGTCAGACATAACTGAGCGACTTCACTTTCTCTTTTCACCTTCATGCATTGGAGAAGGAAATGGCAACCCACTCAAGTATTCTTGCCTGGAGAATCCCAGGGATGGGGGAGCCTGGTGGGCTGCCGTCTATGGGGTTGCACAGAGTTGGACACGACTGAGGCGACTTAGCAGCAGCAGCATGCTTCGGAAGATTGCATGCTTCATAAGTGTGCAGTAAGATGAATCTTCACAAAGAAAGTACTATGATGTTACTGACAACTAGAGGAAGAAATAAAATATTAGCCTACAGATAAGAAGCATCTTCTTGTACTTATTTCCATTAGAATAAGAGATTGTGCCATGGGAAGGAAACTCAGGTAACTATGTATTATGCCAAGAGTTATACTTTAGGGGCTTACTCTGATGGTCCAGTGGCTAAGACTCTTGGCATGAAATGTGCCCATCTTTGCATGAAATGTTCCCTTAGTATCTCTAATTTTCTTGAAGAGATCTTTCTTCAAGATAGTCTTTCCCATTTTATTGCTTTCCTCTATTTCTTTGCATTGATCACTGAGGAAGGCTTTCTTATCTGTCCTTGCTATTCTTTGGAACTCTGCATTCAAATGGGTATATCTTTCCTTTTCTCCTTCGCTTTTTGCTTCTCTTTTCACAGCCATTTGTAGGGCCTCCTCAGACAGCCATTTTGCCTTTCTTATTCTTGGGGTGGTCTTCATCCCTGTCACAAACCTCCGTCCATAGTCATCAGGCACTCTATCAGATCTAGTCCCTTAAATCTATTTCTCACTTCCACTGTATAATCATAAGGGGTTTGATTTAGGTCATACCTGAATGGTCTAGTGGTTTCCCCCACTTTCTTCAATTTCAGTCTGAATTTGGCAATAAGAAGTTCATGATCTGAGCCACTGTCAGCTCCTGGTCTTCTTTTTGCTGACTGTATAGAATTTCTCCATCTTTGGCTGCAAAAATACAATCAATCTGATTTCAGTGTGAGAAATAACAATCTTTAAATATATATATATATACTATACATACCTTGATTAAAAAAATTTTTTTCTAAGATATGGTGCACATTAACTGACAACACAAATCCACAATTTGTGAAAAAGGCAGCATTGGCAGAAAGTGAAGTATGTGTGTACATGTATAATCAATATGCATAAAATACGTACCCATATAAGATACATGGATTAAGTGTACACTTTACTTGTTCCACTACAAAAAAAGTTAAGACCTACTGAGTTAAAGGAGACAACTAGAGCCTGACTGAATGTCTCCCCAAAGCACCAGGTCCTGACCAGGTGTCAGGCAAATTCTCCTGAGAAGAAATAGGATCTCGGGGACTTCCCCGGTAGTCCAGTGGATAAGAATCCACCTGCCAATCCAGAAGACGCAGGTTCAATTCCAGAAAAGTTCCACCTGCCTCAGAGCAGCTGAGCCTGTGTCCACAACTACTGACTCTGCGCTTGAGAGCCTGAAGCCACGGCAGCCAGCAGCCCCTGCGCCCCGCAAATAGAGTGAACTCATGCAGCAGAGAAGACCCAGCACAGACAAAATAACAAACAAGTAAAGGAAACGATAGAAATGAGGTCTCCTCTGTCTACTTTGTCCCCTGTCCAACTCCTGCTATCTGGGTCGGTCACACCTGCATTAACAGGAAGTGATACCGAAAGCTCAGCCTCTCTGAACATCAGTGTGGAGTCCAAACTCAGAGGCAGAGTTCTGGGTGGAGGAGGAAAGAACAGTTTTATCGCTTTTCCAGGCCCAGGGGACAGAGCGGGCCCCTGCCATTGAAACTGAGTCCCAACCCAGGCAAGTTCGG
>SJYQ01043359.1:0-16616 GCA_006410935.1 Redunca redunca
AATGCTATAAAAGTCCTGTTGTGGTGGCCGCTAATCAGGGCTGGAGGGAGGGGGAATTGGAGGAAGGTGGTGAAAGGTACAAACTTTCAGTTATAAGATAAATTATAAGATAAAAAAGCACTAAGGATATGATGTACAATGTGATAAATTTAATTAACACTGCTATATGTTATATAAGAAAGTTGTTAACAGAATAAATCCTAAGAATTCTCGTTACAAGGGAAAAATTTTCTTTTTCTTTTCTTTCGTATCTACGAGATGGTAGATGTTCACTAAAACTATCATGGTTCATTTCACGGTGTTTGTAAGTCAAATCATTATGCTGAAACCTTAAACGTATACAGCTCTGTATGTCAATTCTAACTCAATAAAACTGGAGGGAAAAAGTAAATCTTAAAAAAGTAAAGCTAATCAGGTACCCACTTTCTGAGAAAAAGAAAAGACAAAGTAGTAACTGTACATTTTCTGGCACGGAAAATATTTTCCCCAATCTATCCTTTGACTTTTTAAAATAATTTTTTAAATTGAAGTATAGGTGATTTACGATGTTTTAGGTATTTAGCAAAGTGATTGTTACATATATATACTCTTTTTCAGGTTCTTTTCCATTATAGATGATTACAAAACACTGAATATAGTTTCCTCTACTATGCAGTAGTAGGTCCTTGCTGTTTATTTTACATGTCTGTTAATTCCAAATTCCTAATTTATCCTCCTCCTTCCCTTTTGGTAACTGTAAGTTTGCTTTCTTGTCTGTGAGTTATTTTGGTCTTGTAAATAAATTCACCTGTATTGTTTTTTAAGATTCCACATATAAGTGAAATCATATGATATGTGTCTTTGACCTCACTTAGTATAATAATCTCTAGGTCCATTTATATTGCTGCAAAAGGCATTATATCATTCTTTTTATGGCTGAGTAAAATTCCAGTGTTTGTGTGTATTTGTATAAAACACATCTTCTTTATCCATTCATCTATGGGTGGACATTTAAGCGATTACAAATAGTGCTGTTATGAACATGGGGATGCATGTATCTTTTCGAATGAGAGTTTTGACTTTTCTGGACAAAACAAAAATTCCAGTCCTGGACATAAATCAGGAGCGGAACTGTTGCATTGCTGGATCATAAGGTAACTCTAATTTTAGTTTTTTAAGGAAACTCCATGCAGTTCTCCATAGTGGCTGTACCAATTTACATTCCATCAACAGGGCAGAAGGGTTCCTTTTTATCCTTAGACTTTTTTTTATTATTATCCTTACACTTTTAAAAGGGTGCACCACATTAAATTTGTACTAAACATTCATGTGGTCAGATCCATCCAACCTATCCCCATGGAGCTGGCGTTGTGTCTGTGCTTACACACAAGCAAGCTAATACTTCTGCCTGCCTGGCCCCATGAGATCCCATTGGTGTGCCCAGGGCCAGCCTCTGCAGATCACCTGGGGCTGTTTCAGAGGGAGGTGAAGTTCAAGAAGCCAGAGTGGCCCTCCATCCTTATTGTCAGGTCCCCTGGATGCCAGGATGTCAAAGAACCAGCAAGGGGACTCCCTGTACCCTCTGCCTGCCCACCCTGCCTCACGTGTAAGGGCTATGCCAAGACACATTCTGTCCACAGGGAAGGGACGCACCCTACCTGGGTGAGCGCGTAGTCCTCCTGGGTTAGGTTCCAAAGGATTTCAAAGTGGTCCATATCGTGGAGCTCTTCAAAGGAGGCTTTCCACCCTCTGTGGCACAATGTCTATGTAAGAGAAATGAGGGAAGAGGAAACATGAGGCTTGTTGGTGGGGAGGGCAGTGGAGGTGGAGAAGGGCTCTCACACCAGCTTACCAGGTGCTCACTAACTATTTGTGGGTCCATTTGGGTGAAATAAACAGGAAGATAATAAAATCGGATGACCCTCAACCTCGAGCCAAAAGAGGGGTGCTTGGGGTACCTGATAAAACTCCCTGGACTGTCGGTGGAATTCAGGGCTGTCGTGTTGGCCCACAGTCACCAGGATGCGGCAGGCTGGATAGCCGGGCTGGGCGGGGGCCGTCTCCAGGCGCCACAGCGGGCTGTTCCTCTGAGCATCCTCCCTGGTGTGGGGGTAGGTGTGGTCAGGACAGAGGAAAGCCTTTGCTGCAGCCCTGGCCCTCCTCACTGGCTGCAGGCCAGCTGAGGGGGATGAGGGGACAAGTGACTTACAGGGTTGGGAGGAGAGGGGCATTCTCAGAGGTGTGCATGATGGGCTCCAGGTCGTAGACCCCACTCAGCAGGAAGAAGCCTGTGAAGGTAAAGAACAGTCACTGAGCCAGGCTGCAGGTGAGGCCAAGGCCCCACCCAGACTGGGCCTCTTGTAAGCACCGGATGGGGCAAGATGAGGCCAGCCTGCCTTTAGGGCCAGAGGGGCAAGACAAGGGAAGGGGCAGAGAAGAAGCAAAGCAGGCCCTGCTCCCTGGGCCCAAAGCTCCCAGGTCAAGCCGCTCAGAGCTGTTGAGATTTCAAGCAACTGGTATAGACCCTCAGGCCCATCAGGACAGGATGAAGGCTGCCTAGTCAGCCTCATTCCCCGTGGAAACCTTTGAGGTTGGGTGTGACTCCATGCTTGGTCCAGTTGGCCAGGAGCATCATGGCAGCGAGGTGGGCCCCAGCAGAGTGTCCACACAGGTAAATTCCCCTTCAGTGGGTCAGAGCAGAGAGCAGAGTTTGCCTTCAGCATAATCAAAGCAACAGGCCAGTATATCGAGGGGTCCCCATTTGCCTTCTGCTCAAAGCCAGAGGGGATGGCTGGCTGCACCCAAGGAGGTGAATCCACTGTCTTCCCACCCAGTCTGACAAAGGGAAAATTTGCAGTGATACCCACTGGTTGCCTGGATACTGCTTCTGGACAAACACGATGCTCTGGGTCACCTGGTCTACCATCTGGTCCAGGGTGCCTGTGCAGAGGGCAGGAGCTGTGTCAGGCTCCATCAGGGGCTCTCTCCCCTCCAAATCCCAATGGCCCTTGTACCTGCAAGACCACCCTCATTACCTCTGGGGGCAATGTCATACGCCACTATCACCACGGCCACGCCCTGTGCTGTCAGGGGGTTGACCATGAAGGCTGACGTGTCTTTACTGCAGAAGGAGACAAAGACATAACAACTGGAGGCCACTTGGCCACTAGACTGCTTCAGTGTCTGGTCCACCCAGAGCCCTGCCCCTCTGACCCAGGGCGGTAAGGGAAGAAGTGAGGCTCTGTCCTTACCACGTCACATGCTAGCTATGGCGCCCTAGAGACTATATTTAACCTCTAAGCCCGGTTTCTTCCTCTGTAAAATCGAGATAATTATGTTCTTTCTCTTCAGATGCTGTTTTTGAGAATTGAAGGAGATCAGACATGCAGGGAGCTTCACAAGGCAAAGGGTAAAAATGCAATAAATGGAGCATTAAAATGCTGTGGTTGAAGGGCAGTAGATCCTATAATTGGAGAAGGAATTGGCAACCCACTCCGGTGTTCTTGCCTGGAGAATCCCAGGGACGGGGGAGCCTGGTTGGCTGCCGTCTATGGGGTCGCATAGAGTTGGACACCACTGAAGCGAGCGGGCAGCAGATCCTATAAGAAGCAACTCCTTAGTATGATCCTAGGGAACAACAGTGTTCACGAAAGTCTCAAATACCCCTCTGCTTATCTTAGGGTACCCACTGGGGCCAATCCCAGTTTGCCTGGGACTCTCTCTTTTTTTACTGCTAAAGGCCCCAACCCCTGGGAAACCACTCAGTTCTGAGCAAAATGGGATGGTTAGTCACCGTGGTTTTCCATGATTGGAGAGCAGACTGAACATGCTTTTCACTGAATATAGTGGGTTCAACAGTGTCCTTCCTCAAAAGACATGTCCAAATCCTAAACTCTGGTACCTGTAAATGTGACCTTATTTGCAATAGGCCATATGCAGATATGGGCTTCCCAGGTGGTTCAGTGGGTAAAGACTCCACCTGCAATGCAGCAGACTCAGGAGATGTGGGTTCAATCCCTGGGTCAGGAAGATCCCCTGGGGGAGGGCATGGCATCCCACTCCAGTATTCTTGCCTGGAGAACCCCATGAACAGAGGAGCCTGGCGGGCTACAGTCCAGAGGGTCACAAAGAGTCAGATACAACTGAAGTGACTGGGCACACGCTATGCAGACATAATTAAGAATCTTGAGATGGGATCATCCTGGATTTAGGATGGGCCCTAAACCCAGTAACTGGTGATGCTGTAACAGAAATGAGAGGAAGGATGGAGATGCAGACACACAAAGACCCTGTGAAGATGAAAGCTCAGTTTGAAGTGACGCAGCCACAAGGTGAGAAGAGCTTGGAGCCCCCAGAAGCTGGCGCCTTCGGAGGGAGCGCGGCCCTGCCCACACCTTGATTTCAGACTTCTGGCCTCCAGAACTGTGAGAGACGACATTCCTGTCCCAGGAACCCCCACGTTTGTAGTAAGTTGTTGCAGCAGTCCCAGGAAAGGAAGAGGCCAGGCAAAGACGAATCTCCTCTCTTCTCCATTCATCCACATTCCCTGACTCACCTTCCGCTCTGCCAGTATCCTCCGTGTAAAAACACCAGGAAAGGCATAGCTGTAGGACAAAACAAAGGGCGTGTGGGCCAAGGCAGGGCTCCCAGCTGGGATCCGAGGGCAACCACCAGCCCCCAGTTACCTTCAGATACTGCCTTGGGAAGGTAGATGTCCAATTTCTCTCCTTTGCCGGCTCCGTAGGGAACATCGAGCAGGCTCCTCCCGGTGGCCTGGGCCCTCTTGGTGACTGTCTCCGGAAATGGACAAGTCACTGTCAGTACAACCTCAGGCAGCAGCACGTTCTACTATTATTTTGCCAAAAGCCCCTTTGTGTTGACCAGTTGGCTCCAGCGGTCAGTGCTTCCCCAAGTCCATATGGTAATTGGGCCTGGGGTCTGAAGCACTCCCCCAGATGCGTAGTTAGAAAGACAGCAGACTGACTCATCCGAGTGGAGACAGTACTATCTTTGATGTCTGTCTCTGGTGAGCTGGCAGTTGACCGGCACCATTTCTACCTCGACTCTATCACATGTTTATTATGTGTGCTACCCCTGGCTACATGCTCCTGGAAGGATAAACTTGTCCAAGTATTTGAAAAAATAGTCTAGAAACTAAGATATAAAATCACTTGAAACAGATAGATAATACAACACTATGTATATATAATTGAGTGCCATGATGGCAGAGGTCAGAGTGATGTGAAAATTGGCTTAGGACTGGGGTTGAGAGAAAGGAGGAAAGGGACTGTAAATAAATTAAATATCAAAGGCAAAGGTGTAGAGGTGGGAGTGAAACAGAGCTGGACTCTATGGTCCTTGTCCCCCATGTCATCTGCCTGCCTTTTGTCTGTGGAAAATTAGCCAGAGAATAAGTTTAATCAGAGAAGTGAGAAAATGCAGAAACGAAGGAAAACAGTCAAAGAAGACCCAATAATAATAATAATGTCATAAAACACAGGCAAGGACTTTTAGTTCCTTCTCAAGGGCTACAGATTATATTCTGAGCCATATCCTGTGAGCTGTCTTATAGATAAAGCCCCCACCATGTGGAAAAAGTTAACCACAGGATGACCAGACTGTAGCCACGATGCAATCTGCCACAACTGTGAGAACTGGCCTCAGAGAAATGGAAACAAACCAACTGTGGAACTGCAGGTTATTTGTACCTAAAACAATCAAGATGATGCTGGTCAGACCACTGGTGACCAATTTCAAGATGATTGTCAGAGCTGCCTGTGCTGTTTCTCCCTCCCTCTGTCTATAAAAGCTCTTGCTCCCTGATTGTCAGGGGGCAAGTCAGCATTTGAACAGGTGTCTGCCTCGCCCTCGCCTGCTGAGTTGCTGGCATCCAAAATAAAGCAAATTTTCATTTCCACCAACCTGGCCTCTTTATTGGCTTTTGAGAGGCGAGCAGCCACCTGGGCCCCACTTTCAGGAAGAGGAAGGGACTCTCTATGTTCATGGACTTTCAATGTCCCCCAAAGGCCCCACTTTCACCACTGAAACCCGGGCAGCTCAGCTCCCGCCACCTTTGGGCACCGGGGAGTGTAAACTGGTAAGTTCTTCCTGTGGGGCAACTTGGAAATATGTACCAAAGCCCAAGAAAACCATATTCCTTGATGCATAAGACCTTATCCATCCATTATTATAAGGAAGTAGTCAGAAATATTTTTAAAGACTTGCTTTAAAGATGCTCACACTAATGCTATTTATGACACTAAAACATTTTAGACACAGCCCAAGGGACCTACAACAGAAAACTGGCCAAATACATTATGGTATAGCCCCTTGCTCTCCTTTATTTTTGACCTCAGGATTCATCCATCCTTCATATATTTTTATTTACTGTCACCCTCACTAGACCGTAACCTCTGTGACAACAAGGGCTTTGCTTTGCCCACCTCTGTACAACAGAACCTGGTACATCAAAACCACTTAAAAGAAAACTGTGTAGGGAATTCCCGGCAGTCCAATGGTTAGGACTCCGTGCATTCACTGCCGACAGCTCGAGTTCAATCCCTGGTCTGGAACTAAGATCCCACAAGTTATGCAATGAATAAATATTTCAATACACAGTGTTGGGTCAATTGAATGGGAAAAAAATCTTTTTTGATCCCTATCTCATACCATATCAGATCAGTTCCAGATGGACTACAGCTTTAAATATAAGAGCAAAGACAATAAACCTTTTATTTTTATGTTGCTTTTTAGTGATATGTTTTTTAATATTTATTTTTATTTATTTATTTGGCATTGCACTTATGATGATAATTTGAAATGTATTTTTCAAAAATATTTTTTATTTGTTTTATTTTTGGCTGTGCTGGGCCTTCATTGCTGCACACAGGCTTTCTCTAGATGCGGCAGGGATCTCTAGATCCTTCACTGCGGTGCATGGGTCATGGCTTCTCTTGTTGCAGACCACAGGCTCTAGACGCAAGGGCTTCAGCAGTTTCGGTGTGTGGCCTATGTAGTTTTCGCCCTTGGGCTTAGTTGCTTTGTGGCGTGTGGGATGTTCCAGGACCAGGGATCGAACCGGTGTCCCCGGCATTGCAAGGTGGATCCTTTTTTTGTTTGTTTGTTTGCTTTGACATGAAAATAGGATTTATTGGTGGAGAGTAAAGAAGAGACAGCGCCAAGCCTCTCTTTGTCCAAGGGAACACTATCAGGGATGTCTTTGACCCCACAGCCATCTGGCATGAACTGTTACTCTGCTTCCATGGTTTCAAATTTATCCAAATTAAACTTGGCAAATTCCCACTTCTGGTGGCCAGGGAACTTGAACTTGGCCCTGCGCAGGGCCTCAGTCACATGCTCCTTGTTCTGCAGCTTGGTGAGGATGGACACATCTTGTTGATGACGATGACATGGAAGGGGTGGTGCCCCACTTGGATGTGAAAACCATCTTTGCCCTGTTTTCACCATGGACTTGGCACAAACCCGGGCAGCTTCCAGGGCTTTGGAGGAGAGTTGCTCACACTCGTCTGACACCGTGTGGGCACAGAGTGGGAACCCATCCACTTTGCCTTCTTCTGCTCCAGGTCAAAGATGCAGATCTTAGCATCAGGGACACCCTGGCCGAAGTCAGACTTCGGGTTCTGACAATACCAGGAACACCGGGTGGGGCGGCAACCCATGCTGAGACTAGGATCTTAAATGGGGTGCCAAAGGGAAAGAGCGAGGAGGCGGATTCCTAATCACTGGACCACCAGGGAAGCCCTAACTTGAAATGTCTTTTAAGAATGTCACCGTTAAAAAAAAAAAAAGAATGTCACCATAGTTTGTAAACTGTGTTGAAAAGTTGACGGGCAGGGCAGGTACCTGTGAAAGTTATGAGCTATCTGAGCATTAAGTGAGATGCCATGACTTTTTCTTTTGAAGCAACAATCCGCTTATAAAAATATACAGCAGCCATTTCCACGAAATACCCCTGACAAGGTGACTGTCATTATTAATATGGATATGGAATCTCTCTCCCCTAAATCCAAATGGCAGCATAGGAAATGCATTTCTGCCTGTTTCACTTAATATTTCTTGGAGAGCTTTCCTAATCAGTACATAGACAGCTTCCTCATTCTTTTCTTTCTTTTTTAATAAATAGGTAACTTGCTATTCCGTCCTGTGGCTGCACCTTAATTTATTTAACCGGTCGTGCCAGTTTTTAGGCCAAAGCAAACCTCACCAGATCATCGGGAAAGTCTCTTGGCTCCCTGTTCATCCTGAATCCTGAATTTTCTCCCTGTCCCCACTGAGACCACTCTGGATCTCCCTCCCCTCTCCCCCATTTTCACCAGGCTCCCTGCAGCCCTGCAGGTGTGAGCCAGGTATAACTTGCATCACATCCCATTGATGTGAGGTTCCTGTCAGTTGCTGGGGCTGCCCTAACAAAATGTCATAACATACACCCAGGGGCTTCAACAACAAGACATTTATTTCTCGAAGTTCTGGACCCTGGAAGGGAGGATCAAGGTGCTGGCAGGGGAGGTGTCTGGTGAGGGTCCTCCCTGGGATGGCAGAGGGCTTTCTGGCTAGGGGCTCCTGTGGCCTCTTTGGGTTTGGGAGCAGCTCTCCCTCTCTCTAGGGAGACGAACCCCCTCTGTGTCTCTTCAAACAATCCTACTGGATCAGGACTCCATCCTTCCTACCTCATTTAACTTTTTTCTTCCTTAGAGGCCCCCTCTCTAAACACAGCCCCACTAGGAGCTAGGACTTCAACGTGTGAGGTTTTTTTAATAATAATAATTATTTTTAAAATATTTATTTATTTATTTGGCTGCATCAGGTCTCAGTTGCAGCACTCAGGCTTAGTTGCTCCTCGGCACATGGGACCTTAGTTCTCCAACCAGGGAGCGAACCTGCGTTGCCTGTATTGGAAGGCAGATTCTTAACCACTGGACCAACAGGGAAATCCCAAGTAATTATTCTAATGGAAGACAGTTTTTGCTCCTTTTCTTTTCTTTGGCTGTGCTGTGCGGCATATCTTAGTTCCCCAACCAGGAGTCGAACCCATGCCCCTTCAGTGGAAGCTTGGAGTCTTAACCACTGGACCTCCAGGGAAGTCCCTTCAACACATGAATTTTTCAGTCCAAGACAGCCCCACACTCCCTCCCAAAAGCCCCAGTGCTCCCTTGCTCACCTTCCCTGAGAGGTCTGCCAACCACCTTCCCTCCAGGTGTGAAGGTGTTTGTTCTGGACAAGCTCCTCATACCGTTCAGTTCAGTTCAGTTCAGTCACTCAGTCGTGTCTGACTCCTTGCGACCCCATGAATCGCAGCATGCCAGGCCTCCCTGTCCATCACCAACTCCAGGAGTTCACTCAGATTCACGTCCATCGAATCAGTGATGCCATCCAGCCATCTCATCCTCTGTCGTCCCCTTCTCCTCCTGACCCCAATCCCTCCCAGCATCAGAGTCTTTTCCAATGAGTCAGCTCTTCGCATGAGGTGGTCAAAGTACTGGAGTTTCAGCTTTAGCATCATTCCTTCCGAAGAAATCCCAGGGCTGATCTCCTTCAGAATGGACTGGTTAGATCTCCTTGCAGTCCAAGGGACTCTCAAGAGTCTTCTCCAACACCACAGTTCAAAAGCATCAATTCTTCGGCGCTCAGCCTTCTTCACAGTCCAACTCTCACATCCATACACGACCACTGGAAAAACCATAGCCTTGACTAGACAGACCTTAGTTGGCAAAGTAATGTCTGCTTTTGAATATACTATCTAGGTTGGTCATAACTAGGCTCAGCAAAGGGGAGCGATTTAATTAACACAAGAGTTCTGGAAGTACACGTGGACCCAGGAGATTTATGTTGTGCCAAGACGAAGAAAAAGATAATGAAACGTATGCTCTAAGTTGAAGAGCAATTAAAACCAAGCAGCTGTCAAGATTCATTGTCACGCATTAAAAAAAGTCTCCCTCTGATATTAAAAAACCCAACTGAGCCTGACACAGAGAAGCTGCCTCTCTCCAGGAGGTGGCGTGATGGGCTGATGGCAGGCAGCTGGGTGCAGGGACGGAGACTAGGGTGGCTCACTGTCTCCCCCCAGGGCCTGAATACTGCCAGCCCCGCAGGTGCTGCATCTACAGGCCAGACACAGAGGGGCTTCAACAAGACACTCCAGGATAAGCCCAATTACAAACTTCCTTTCTTGAGAAAGCAAAAATTCATTTTCTATTGCTCACAGTCCAAAGTGTCACAGCTCGGACAGAGAGAAACTGCAGGTCTCCGGACCCAACTGAGCACTGTGTGAGAGCAATTAGGAGAGGCAGGGGCCAGAATCCCTAGAGACTAATGCAGGCGTGGGGCGGGGAGACCCATCAGATGGTGTCAGAAAGCTGAAGATCAAGGGTTTATCAGGTGCTGTGGGAGCAATTTAAGAAGTGGTTAGGGTCCACCAGCCTTCTTCTTTTTTAAAGTTATGCTCTATTTTTATTTATTTATTTTCTGTACACTCTTTTTTTTTTTGGGCCTGGTCACACAGTATGTGAGATCTTAGTTCCCTGACCAGGGATTGAACCTGCGCCCCCTGTGTTGGAAGCATGGCACCTTAACCACAAGACCATCAGAGAAGTCCCCTCATCTAGCTTCAGAACTATTCCCTCTCAGTCTTTTAATTCACTTAGAAAACAAATATTCATACAGGCAGCGATTGTGGGCCCATTTTGGAATTTTGCAGTGATAAAATAGGAAAAAAAAATCCCAATCATGTGTGGCTTACCCCTTAAAGAGGGGGACAAGCAGTTATAAATGTCAGGTAGCAACATGTTCTATAAAAATGAGCCAGATCTGAAAAGACTACACACTGTGTGATTCCAACTATTTTGGGAGAAGTAAAACAATGGAAACAGTGAAAAGATCAGTGGCTTCTGGGGGCTGGGGTGGGTGGGAGGGAGGGATGAATAGTCGAATACAGGATTTTGAAGTCTGTCTGTGAACACAAATAGAGAGGGAGCATCTGGCAGGACCAGTGGACAAGCTGGAGAAGCTCTGGGAGGTTGTGGGGTAGGGGGGTTTCTGGGGTTCAGTCATGTTTAGTTCAAAGTCAGAGAAAAGGCAACTTTCCTTCTGATTTGCCTCAACCAGGGATCAACCTGAGGCCCCTGCAGTGGAAGCCTGGGATCTTAACCACTGGACTGGCAAAGAAGTCCCAACCATTTTAAAGTGAACAAGTCAAAATTGATGGTGTTATTAAAAAGAAAAAAGTGAACGACTCGGTGGCACTTAGCACATTCACAACGTTTTGCAACCATCACCTCTATCTAGTTCCTAAACCTTTTTTTCAGGGCTTCCCTGGTGGCTCAGCGGTCAAAGAATCTGCCTGCCAATGCAGGAGAGGCAAGCTCAATCCCTGGGTCCAGAAGATTCCCTGGAGAAGAAAACGGCAACCCTCTCCAGTACTCTTGCCTGAGAAATCCTACGGACAGAGGAGCCTGGTGGACTACAGTCCACGGGGTCGCAAAGAGTCAGACATGACTTAGCGACTGAACAATAACAAAACATTTTTTTTTCCCCATCCAGAAGGATACCCATTAAGCAGCCCCTGTAATCACAGCTTTGTGTCTCTACAGATTACCCTGTTCTGGATGCTTCGCATAAATGGAATCGTACATATAAATAATAATCATACACGTAAATGTGACCTTTTGTGCCTGGCTTCTTTCAGTGAGCACTGTGTTTCAGGGTCCATCCTGTGCTAGTATGTATCAGTAGTTCATTCCCTTCTTGTGCCCAAAATAACTCCATTGCACGGACATGTCACACTTTGTTTATCCATTCATCTGTGGATGAATTTGTACTTTTCCCACCTTTCGGCAATTGTGAATAATGCTGCTATGAACATGTGTGTACATGTATTTGAGTGCTTATTTTCAATTATTTGGGGTTAGAATTTTTTAACTGAACTACTCTTGACATTACATTAGTTACAGGGGTATGACACAGTGATTCCACATTTTATAGATTACAGTCCATTTAAAGTTATTACAAAATAATGGCTATATTTCCCTCTGCTGTACAACAGTATATCCTTGTTGTTTATCTATTTGACACATAGTATTTTCTATCTCTTCTAGAAAGAATTTTTAACACTGTTCCTACTATCCAAAAAAAAAAAAATTGCAGGGAGCTACCTTGTGGTCCATTGGTTAGGACTTGTAGATTTCACCGCCATGGCCCTGAGTTCAATTCTTGGTCAGGTAACTAAGATCCTGCAAGCCATGCAGCTCAGCCAAAAAAAACAAAAAAACACCACAACAAACCAGGACTGCACACTATTAATAGAGAATGCTTTCTTCCAGGAGAAAGTAAAAAGAGACTAGAAGAAACCGCATTACAATGTGAACAATGGGTGGCAGAATTATTGATGGTTTTATTTTCCAAAATCCTTTTCAGTAAGCAAATGCTCCTTTTGTAATCAGAAAACAATTGTTGCCTAAAAATGGCCAGCCTCAGATAGCACGGGGCGGGGCTGTTACAATGTGGTCTGTGAACACTGGGGTGCCTCATAGTGTTTGCTACGGGTCCATGACGAACTAAGTAAAACGGTGTCGGCAAACATTTATGTTAATATATGCAGTTTGGCAGAATGGCTGTTTCTGTTGAAATTAGGGCTAAGAAATTTGGGCTTTCAAACAACTTGTACGTGAATGCTCACAGCCACACTTTTCACAATCGCCAAAAGGGGGAAATAGCCCAAATGTCCATCAGCCGGTGAATGGATAAACAAAACGTGGTCCATGCGCACAACGGAAAATTATTCGTCCATAAATAGGAATGAAGCCCGGGCAGGCTATAACAAGGATGGACCTCCAAAACCTTGTGCTAAGCGACAGCGGCCAGACACAAAAGATCACATCTTGTAGGATTCCATTTATAGGAAACATCCAGAATAGGAAAATCCACAGAGACAGAAAGCAGTCATTTGTTGCCAGGGCCTGCCTAACGGGTAGGGAGGTGTCCTTTCAGAGTGATGAAAAATGTTTTGGAACCAGACAGAGGAAATGGTGGTACAACAAAGAGAATGTACTGAATGCTGCTGACTTGTACACTGTAAAATGGTTAAAATGGTACATTTTAAGTTATGTGTATCCTATCACAGTTAAACAACAGTGGGCCTGTATTTTGTGTGCCTTTGTCTTTTTCCTTTGGTTTTACCTGGTGGAAAGGAAAAAGAGCCAACTCAGCCTTAAAAGGCAGGAGGATCCCTCGGAGAGGCTGTCAGTTGCAGAAGCTGTCAATCACGAGGCCCCACCCACCTCGCTGGTGATTGGCTCTCCTAGGGCGAGGCGTGGCTTGAGGGACCAAGAGTTTGGAAATGTGCCCCCAGCCTGGTTACACACACACCTTATTTAGTTTCTTGTACAATGTATTTTTGAGATTAGTTTCTTGTACAATGAGAAACACGGGGCTGGAAAAAGCACAAGCTGGAATCAAGACTGCCGGGAGAAATATCAATAACCTCAGATATGCAGATGACACCACCCTTATGGCAGAAAGTGAAGAGGAACTAAAAAGCCTCCTGATGAAAGTGAAAGAGAGTGAAAAAGTTGGCTTAAAGCTCAACATTCAGAAAACTAAGATCACAGCATCTGGTCCCATCACTTCATGGGAAATAGATGGGGAAACAGTGGAAACAGTGTCAGATTTTATTTTGGGGGGCTCCAAAATCACTGCAGATGGTGATTGTAGCCATGAAATTAAAAGACACTTACTCCTTGGAAGGAAAGTTATGACCAATCTAGATAGCATGTTCAAAAGCAGAGACATTACTTTGCCAACAAAGGTCTGTCTAGTCAAGGCTATGGTTTTTCCAGTGGTCAAGAATGATGCTAAAGCTGAAACTCCAGTACTTTGGCCACCTCATGCGAAGAGTTGACTCATTGGAAAAGACTCTGATGCTGGGAGGGATTGGGGGCAGGAAGAGAAGGGGACGACAGAGAATGAGATGGCTGGATGGCATCACTGACTCAATGGACGTGAATCTGAGTGAACTCTGGGAGTTGGTGATGGACAGGGAGGCCTGGCGTGCTGCGATTCATGGGGTTGCAAAGAGTCGGGCACGACTGAGCGACTGAACTGAACTGAACTGATGTATGGATGTGAGAGTTGGACTGTGAAGAAAGCTGAGTGCAGAAGAACTGATGCTTTTGAACTGTGGTGTTGGAGAAGACTCTTGAGAGTCCCTTGGACTGCAAGGAGATCCAACCAGTCCATTCTAAAGGAGATCAGTCCTGGGTGTTCTTTGGAAGGACTGATGCTGAAGCTGAAGCTCCAATACTTTGGCCACCTCATGCGAAGAGTTGACTCATTGGAAAAGACTCTGATGCTGGGAGGGATTGGGAGCAGGAGGAGAAGGGGACAACAGAGGATGAGATGGCTGGATGGCATGACCGACTTGATGGACCTTAGTTTGAGTGAACTCCAGGAGTTGGTGACGGACAGAGAGGCCTGGCGTGCTGCAGTCCATGGGGTTGCAGAGTCGACACAACTGAGCGACTGAACTGAACTGAACTGAAATTTACTGCTATGCTCGCTGCTTCCACTTCTGTAAAGTTGCCTGCTTATCGATGCTCACCACCTCTGCTTCTGTGAACCAGCCTGCTTAGGGCTTCAACCAAACTGCATAGGCTGGAAAGTCACTAGGACCCAGAAACCCACGCCATTTAAAAGATATCTAGAACAAAGCCCGGGTGCTCAGATGCTGGAGGTGACTCTGCTGAGCCCGCACCAGTGCTGAATAAACCTTGCTATTGAGCATCTCCCAGTGTCGCTAATCTCTTTCCGTCGCCATGGCTTCTAAAACATTTTTACTGAGAGTCTTATTAAACAAATTTAATAGCTACTGGTAGAGGACACAGTTCTTCCAACTTCCCTCTGCCCATGTTCACCTAGCCTAGGAGAGGCCAGGGGAGAATAAACATGACCTACTCATTGGAAGAGAACAGTGCCCACTGCAAGTTACTGGTGGAAGATGTTAGGATGGAGTAGATCAAAAGAAAAACAATGTCCTTCTTCCCAGTGCAAAAAAGGAAAGAGAGTTTACCTCCCTCCCTTTTCTTGGAGAATTTATTTTTAGGAGACATCATCATAAATCCTTTCTCTACTCCTTTGGGAATGCATGTAAATATTTTTTAAAGCTAAATGAGTCTCTTGCCAGGAATGTTTTTCTCAAAGACCTGAGAGCTCTTTGGGTTTTTATTGATGTGGACCATTTTTAAAGTTTTTTATTGAACTTTTTACAATACTGTTTCTGTTTCCTGTTTTTGTTTTTTGACTGTGAGGCATGTGGGCTCCCTGACCAGGGATCAAACATGCACCCCCTGAATTTGAGGATGAAGTCTTAACCACCGGACTACCAGGGGAGTCCTTGGGAGCTATCTCTTTGAAACGTATTATCAGCAAGATAATTCGTGGGAGGGCAGGACCCTAATTTCAATACCCATCCAGCTACAAGTTGCAAAGCCAATTTTTGTCATAAAGCTATGGGGATTTTTTGTTTTCCTCTGGATAATGACAATTTGCAAACTTAGATGGCCAGCCTAATGACTAGGTGGATTAGGAGGGACTAGGGTAACAGATGAGCTTCCCTGGTGGCTCAGATGGTAAAGAATCCGCCTGCAATGTGGGAGACCTGAGTTCCATCCCTGGGTTGGGAAGATCCCCTGGAGGAGGGCATGGCAACCCACTCCAGTATTCTTGCCTGGGAAATCCCACAGATAGAGGAGCCTGAAGGGCTACAGTCCACAGAGTCGCAAAGAGTCAGCGACTGAACGACGACAGTGCGGTGGTGCCTTTGGAAGCTAATTAGGTTTAGCTGAGGTCATAAGGATGGAGCCCTTGTGGTGGGATTAGTGGCCTTATAAGAAGAAGAAAGGTGAGCATTTCTTTCTCTTCTTTCTGCTATGTGAGGATGCAGGGGGAAGAGGTCTATCTGCAAGCCAAGAAGAGACAGACCCTCACCAGGGGACCGAATGAGCTGGCACCTTGACCTTGGACTTCTCAGCCTCCAGCACTGGGAGAAAGAGATTCCTATTGTTTAAGCCACCCTGCCTGTGGCATTTTGTTATGCAACCTGAGCTGACCAATACAAAGACAGATAATATGTAAATGCAGTATTTTTTAAAATCAAAATTTATGCCAAAGAAGTCGATGATAAACAAAATGTTAACATTTCCAACAGAGACAGGCTCCAGCCCTTGCATGCATGGCTCTTCTCACTCACCTGGCCTGAATGCCCCATCATCACACTCACCTTCTTCACCAGTGCAATGGGGCAGATGCACTGGTGGTACCTCTAGGCCAGCTGGAGCATGGAAAACAGGAAGGGAGGTGGGATGCGAATGTAAAGGTGTCCACAGGGCTCCTCCGGAGGGATGGCTAAACACAGTCTCCGAGGGCTTACTTTGGAGTCTCACAGTCTCTTCTTAGCCCTTGCTTCTTGTGAGAGACTCCTTTTCTCTAAAGGGTCAGCTCTTTTTTTCCCTCAAGACAATCATGGTAGACAAACAGATTTACCTGCTCAAATAGGTGTCACTGCACACTCAAATAAATACTGAGTCTATAGAGACATATTTGGTGCAGAGCTAGGCACGGTAGGGAAC
>SJYQ01043403.1:1690-15827 GCA_006410935.1 Redunca redunca
CAAAAATAATGAAAGACGTTCAAAATTTCAAAAGGCAGTCCTTAAAATCCCTAAAGAAAATAGATTTACTGCTAGCTAAATGGATGCTCCAAAGAATGAGCAATTAAATCAAACTGAAAATGAGAAATAGGATAAACCTAAAAATATTGAGGATATTCATAATTTTAAGAATGTATAATATGTTTCTATGTTAATAAAATTTTAAATATAGAAATGGCAGATTTTCTAGACAAATTGAAATCTTTAATATTAATTTCAGAAGTAAAAACCTTGATCAGAAAACTTACTGTGGAAAAAAATTATAGGTGGTCTTGCATTAACATTTTTTTTAAAAAAGGACCTGTGTCAAATAATTTGGAGGACATATAATTTCAAACCTTTCCAGGATGGACATGATATGTAAATTATATTATGCAAGTCACAGCATTGCCAGGTTAAAAGAAAAAAAAAATTCTCGTATTAAAGATAAAGATATTTTATAAAAAATTTCTGTAAGAAGTGCTATTGAAAATTCAAATAGAATACTATTTATTTGCTACAATATAGGATGCTTGCCACAAACCAATAACCGACATCTCATTAGAAATTAAAAAGAAGAGTCAATAAAGAGTTAATAATTAAATTCAGGAAGTCAAGTATACCTCGTCTACCATTGTAATTTAACATGGCATTGGGATGTTCTAGGAGAAATGAAAGTTAAAACATTAAAATGTGGGAGACAATATCTTCATTAGTAGAAACGCTGTGCTGTGCTTAGTCGCTCAGTCATGTCTGACTCTTTGCGATCCTATGGACTGTAGCCCACCAGGCTCCTCTGTCCTTGGAATTCTCCACGCAAGAATACTGGAGTGGGTTGCCATGCCCTCCTCCAGGGGATCTTCCCAACCCAGGGATCAAACCCAGGTCTCCTGCACTGCAGGTGAATTCTTTACAATCTGAGCTACTAGAACATCTAAAGGAGTTAGCTAAAAGATTACCAGAATTTAGCAAGGCCGATAAGATGGCCAGTTATTAGAAGATTCACAAGTGTGTGCACGTGTGCACACAGACGTGTGTGTGTATACACACACATATATACAGATTTTCTATAAACTAGCAATAAGGGAAACATAGAATATAGTATAAAAATATATAAAATATAATGGAAACAAAGATCAAATGCACAATTATAACCAACACTGTAAAGTCCCCAAGGAAAACTTATTAAAAACGCAAATCCTATGAAAACAGGAATGTAAACTAAGGGACAATAAAAGTCTTGAATAAGACTATATACGTGGATCAAAAGTTTCAAGCATGTAAAGACTTAAGCACTCTCCAGTTTAATATGTAATCTATGATGATTAAAATTATTCTGAAAAAAAGTTTTAAAATCTGAATGTAATGGCCATTGGTTCAATTTGTTAGCGTGTGGTGCTAGTAAAATCTGACCAAATTAGTCTTATGTTCACACGGAAGAATAAATGAATAGGCTTAAAATAGCTCTTTGGGAAATTTTGGGGGGGAAATTATATGGAAGAATCTAAGACTACTTATGCTAAAAAACAATAAAACTATAGAACCACTAATGTGCAAAAATCACAAAGATCAAGAGAACAAAATATAGTGCTCAGAAATAAACTCAAGTCACAAAAGTATTTATTCCATGATAAAGGTAGTGTTTCCCACCCATGGGGAAAAGAATATGAAATAAATGACACGAGAAGAACCGATAAACTATTTGGCAAAAGTTCATTTGATTCTCACGGCTGAGATCACACATCAAAAAATCTAAATATAAACTGCTGCTGCTGCTGCTGCTAAGTCGCTTCAGTCATGTCTGACTCTTTGAAACTATAAGAAAGTTATAGGCTATTATTTGTCCGATTTCAGTGAAGAGAATGCTTTTCTAGGTTAAAAAAAAAATCACTAGTATATTTCACTACACAAACACTTTTAATATTTGTTACATCAAAACCACCATAAATAAAATTCAAAGGAAAATATCAAAGTGAGAAAATACCTGTAACACGACTGAGAGTTAATATCCTTAACATAAAATGTGTGTCTATACACAGACATCTTATATATGTATACTTTATATATAATGAGTAAATAAGTTCAAGATATATGTCCTAACACAAAAACAAGCAAAGAATATAGTCAATTTAAAAAGAAGTATATAAAAAAATAAGAATAAATGTCCAACTTCATTCAAAACCACATAAAAAAACTAAAAGGAAATTACAACAAGATGCAATTTTTAATTTATCAAATTGGCAAGGTTTTTCCTTGTTTTTATTGTTCAGTTATAGTACTTGGCGTTGTCCAAGAGTGCAGACACATGGACACTCTTTATCCTGGTTGGTAAAGGATAAAATACAGTACTTGAATGCTATATATCAAAAATCTTATAAAGACTTACTATTTGAGCCGACAGTTCTAGTTCTAGAAATGAATCCCAAGGAAACAATCAGAAATGTCCAAAAAAGATAGACATCCAAGAAAATTCAGCACAGCCGTACTAACAATAGCAAAAAATCTGGAGAATTAAATGTTCAGCACATTAGATTGCTTATGTAAATTACAGTATCCATAAGAGATGCGGAACTCTATAGCAATAAAGTCATGCTATGTGGGATTGAAAAGACATGGCAACATGTTTGTAATATATGGACCGCTGATAAAGGCAGTTCACAAACAATCCAATCAGCGTGATCCCTTAGTTATAAGGTGTGTATGCCTAGAAAGGCTAAAAATGGTCGCAGTTAACTTGTGGATGATTTGCCCTTCATCTTCTCGTTTTCCACTAACTGAATTTATATCACTTCTGCAATCAGAGGAACAAGAGATGGAACAGGCTTTTCAGTCAGACTGCTTCGACTCAGCTCACAGCTCTGTCATGAAAGCTCTGCAACCCTGGGCAAACTACTTCCCCTCTCTGAGCCCCAACTTCCTCATCTCTGGACAGGACTAGTATCAGTATCTACCAGGTCGGGCTGCTGTGACCATCGAATTTTACAGTGTACACAGAGCACTGAGGACAGTATCTGGAAATGATAATGCTCAATGAATATTAGTATTGTTTTGGTTTTAAAACAATAATTACACACACACCCCTCAAAATTCAGAAAACCCAACACTCAGAAAACTAAGATCATGGCATCTGGTCCCATCACTTCATGGCAAATAGATGGGGAAACAATGACAGACTTTATTGTTGGGGGGGGATCCAAAATCACTGCAGATGGTGACTGCAGCCATGAATTAAAAGATGCTTGCTCCTTGGAAGAAAAGTTATGACCAACCTAGACAGTCAGCATATTAAAAAGCAGAGACAGTACTTTGCCAACAAAGGTCCGTCTAGTCAAAGCTATGATTTTTCCAGTAGTCATGTATGGATGCGAAAGCTGGACTATAAAGAAGGCTGAGCATCGAAGAACTGATGCTTTTGAACTGTGGTGTTGGAGAAGACTGTTTAGAGTCTCTTGGACTGCAAGGAGGTCCAACCAGTCAATCCTAAAGGAAATCAGTCCTGAATATTCATCAGAAGGACTGATGCTGAAGCTGAAACTCTAATATTCTGGCCCACCTGATGCAAAGAACTGACTCACTGGAAAAGACCCTGATGCTGGGAAAAACTGAAGGCAGGAGAAGGGGACGACAGGAGATGAGATGGTTGGATGGCATCACCGATGCGATGCACATGAGTTTGAGTAGGCTCTGGGAGTTGGGGATAGACAGGAAGCCTTGGGTGCTGCAGCCCACGGGGTCGCAAAGAGTCGGACACAAGTGAATGGAACACACCACCTTTGCCTCCAAACTTTTATAATACCAGAAACTTTGCCTCAATTTATTTCTACGCCAGAGGAAAAGTAGAAGCCTTCAAAGGTTGTATGTGAAGTCACTCAGTCGTGTCCGACTCTTTGCTACCCCATGGACTGTAGCCCTACCAGGTTCCTCCATCCCTAGGATTCTCCAAGCAGGAATACTGGAGTGGGTTGCCATTTCCTTCTCCAGGAGATCTTCCCAGCCCAGGGATCGAACCTGGGTCTCCTGTACTACAGGCTGACACTTTACCATCTGAGCCACCAGGGAAGTCAAAGGTTGTGTAGTCTCCAAATATTTACTCTCTTTCCCCTTCTCTGTCCCTGCCTCTCTTTCTCTCTCCTTCTGTCTCTTTTTCTCTCTCTTCTCTCTCTCTCTCTTTTTTTTTTTCTCCCTCTCTCTCACACACACACATCCCTCCCCCAAGATTACAGTCTCCATGCCCTAGGATCCTGAGGAGTTTGGGCCACAGCTAATAATGCAGCCCTAATGGAGACCACCTGAGCTCTGCCAACTGTCCACCATGGTCAACCAAGGTCAAAAAGAGATGGCTTTGATAAAGAAGCCAGATGACCTAGGAGAACAGAAGCTGCTGATAACCAACTGGCCAACATGTGATCCAAGAAAAGGCTTTTGCTGTTCTGCAGCACATTTGGCTTTGCAGCTGAACGAGCAAAGCACAGGGAAGGAGCCCCAGACATGGAGTCAGGACACTCAGGTTCTAGGACCCTCACCAGCCTGCAGGACCACACATTCTCACTGGCCAAATGAGAACGCTTTGGGCCTCCATCAAGATCTGGGGTTCTACTAAAAAGGATGACAACCTCAGTTTAGAACATTAGTTGTTTTATCAGTAATTTCAAATCTGGCTCCCGTATCCCAAAACATGCCAAAGAAAAGTAAAAGAATAAACAAAGCAGGCCAGGGAGCTGCAATTTTTATTCCGCTTTCCCCATCTGTGTTATTTCCCTAAATCGAGCAGGGGTGGAAAAGTGACAAATGAGTACAGATTACAAGGCAGCACATGTTCAGGGCAAGGTCATTAGATGCCATCAGAAACGGTCTAATGACACATGCATTTGAGAGATAACACAGCTCGGTGAGTTATCTATGAACGCTTCCCACTCAAAGTCTCATCTGTTGCTCTCACAAACCCACTGTGGTCTCCAAGCCTAGACAGTGGCATTAAACGGGACATGCAGTGTCAGCTGGAGCAGGCAAGACAATCCACAGAAAGTTAATGGGGTGGGAGGGGGGGATCTTTGCACATGCAAAACAAAAATAGTCCGAAAAGGGGACATAACGATTTGTTATAAAGGTGCATTCAGGTGCATTCATCTGAAAAGAAGGAACGATGCTCTATGCAAAAGAAGGAAAAAAAAAGTTACATCAATGACAGATGATAGAAGGCAGCAAACTGGGGTGTTTAGAACAGGCTTTGGTGTCAGACAACCAGGCTTTAAATTCCAGTCACCACCACTCATCTCTGAACCTTCATTTTTTAAACCAACAGAATGGTTGTAGCACTATCTATCTCAGAGTTACTGAAATGATTCACAGTCATTCACTCACTCAGTGTATAATTACTAAGCTTCCATATGGGCTGGGCCCAAATGCTGGAGTGACAAGAGAGAGAGAAACAGGCAGGGCCTCCACTTACACGGACTCTACGTCTTTCTTAGATTTGAGTGGAAGAAGAGAGTCAAAGAAATACATATAAAGGCAATGAGGAAAAATGAAATCAGTTACAGGGATGGAAAGTGATGGGGGTGTTTTTTCAGTTAAAGTGACATTTGAGCAGACAGCTGGATGGAGAGAGAGAGAGTGAGTCATCAGAAGGGGGAAGAAATCAATTAGAGGGACCAGTAAGGAAGAGACCCTGAGGCAGGAAGAAGTTTGCATTCAATGGGATGTTTGTAAGAAGTGTGTGAGCTCAGGGCTCAAAAGAGCATGTGGTCCAGATGGTGAGGGTGACCATGGTGATGCTGCTGGTGGTGATGCTGATGATGGCGATGATGCCGGTGGTGATGATGGTGATGTTCACAGCAATAACCAAACAATAGAGTTCAAAGGATGTGAGAATAGACACAGCCACATTCACTAAAGTAACAGAGTGACAAAATTAGTATTGAACGCAGGAAGTACTGATTAGGATCTGGACTAATTTTCATTTATTAAAAATTGCAGCTCTATTTTTAGTTATATCCTTTAATCTGACTTCATTCAAGAAAAGCTTCTCTCTGAACATTCTATTTCAGGAATGCAAAAATTTTTAAATAACAATATTCTTTATGCATGATTTGTTTTTTACTCAGCCATCTTTCTGTTGGCTTTTTGTCTGTTGGTGTAGCGTGTATGTGGTGTTTTAAAGAGTTATTATGCAGGGTACTTGGAAATTTCATAGGAGCATTTAAATGGCAGAAAGAGCTGGTAGCTTTCATTTCCACATATATACTCTCCCACAGAAAAGTTTTAATATACATCCTTTGAGGCTTTTAGTCTTTTCTGAACTGTCTCTGGGTGAAATTCTACTTTATGTAAGTTATGGATATTTTTGAAATTTTATAAACATTCATTGATACTGTAAGAATTTTTCTGCAACCATTTTTTTTTTTTGCTTAATATCAGGTTGTCGAGATTTATCTGTATCACTCTGTCTCGTTTTAAATCATTTCATTTTCACTGCTGCACCATATTCTATTATTTGACCATATTATAATTTGCTGTTCTGCTTTGATAAACATTTGGGTGGTTTGCATTTATTTTGTAAACCATTATTAATATCAGAAGAGCTGTAGTGGACAGCATACATGTTTTCTGATACATGTGTACCAAAGATTTCCTTGGGATAAGACTTAAAAGGAAAACTGCCTCACTATATATATATATATATATATATATACCCATCTTCACTGGATAATGCTTAACTGTTTTCCTAAATGTTTGCACCAATTAACACTCCCACCAGAAGTAGATAAATATGAAATGCCATTTTTCTAACTTAGACCAAAATATCCTCTTTGCCACAGGGGATTCCAGACCTCAAATAACTCAAGTGCCTGTTCCATCTACAGCCTCAGTCAATTCAAAACTGGTCTTTGAACAAATCTAGACTTAAGGAAATTTCAGTTCTGTTGAATTTCTGGCTCACTCATTACAATCAACTTTGCAAGCAAACAATATCCCCTCAGAAACAATAATAAATAATCACATATTGCTGATGCCAGGATGGAAAATGAAGATGTTTCAAGGAAAACAAACATGCTTACAAAAATATTTTGGTTATGTGAATTAATCTGAACCAAACTAAGCGTCATCTAGATATTTGTCCCTAACCCTTTATTAAATAAGGTTGCCTTTATTCCATGGCATTTTTATAACTGGACTGACCAGATTTTTTTAAAAAAGTGTACAATAAGGAAAAAAGTACTGAATTTACTCTCTTCAAAAATTTAAAAGTTATGAATATACTAAAAACTATAGAGTTGTATACTTTATAGGGATGCACTTACGGTATGTGGGTTATATCTTAAAGCTGTAGTTAAAAAGTCTATCAACTAAGCCAAATAAGCCAGTCACTAAAGGATGAGTACTGTATGATTCCACATTTATCAGATACCTAGAGCAGGCAGATTCATCGAGACAGAAAGCAGTTGCCAGGGGTGGAGGGAGGCGCGAATGTGGAGTTATGGTTTAACGGGTACAGAATTTCAGTTTTGCAAAACGAGAAGAGCTCCAGAGATGGGTGGTGGTGATCATGGCACAACACTATGAATGGACTTAATGCCAATGCACCCTACATTCCAAAATGGTTAGGACGGCAAATTTTATCTTGTGAGTATTTTAGTACCCATCAGAAGTGAAGGTGGCTGTGTTTTGTTTCAGTATCAGGTCATATTCAAGCAAAGATAGGAGTTCTTTTTGCATAAAGTCATAGGGATTGTGCACCACAGATTGGGCACTGCATTCCTTTCTTTAATTTTCATAAGCAATACCGAATTCCAGTGCACAAATGCTACAACAGCATATACTGTGGGTGAGAAGAAGGTTAAAAAAAAAATCGTGAGAGTCTAAAGTTACTGCTCACATTGCAACCTTGACACGACAATTTTGCAAAAACAAGGGCTTAAATTTAACAGAATATGCCACGATTCAGAAAATGCTACTACCATATGCCCAAGGGGACTGAGTCACGCCTGCGCTTTAACTTTAACTCCTGAATTTTTTGACTTTCTGTATGTTTAAATTCTCATCACACCGCAGCTTCAACCTTTGTTTCTGTCACTGATCATACAATGCCTCTCTTATCATTTGACATAATCTCTACCATGCCATGCTTGTTTTTGAACAGCCCTGAGGTTCAGAGGACACCATGAGAAATGTTCAACAATAAAAACTGTCAACGATGACTGGAAATGGAAAACCAGCCCAGCCTTTTTTGGATGCCATCTTTATGCCTAGAACAACCTTCCCACTCTCACCCCCACATCCATCAAGTCAGCTGTATCTCTTCCTTCTTGCAAAGTTCACCTTAATTCACTTCTCTGGGACTCTATAATGAAGGCAGCTGTGATTACAGCAGAAGCGGAGAAGAGAATCCTCTCCATCCCTGAGGGGGAAAGAAAAGAGTGCTAATTTCTGTCCATAAGTCTAAAAGGGGTAAACGGCGCAGATTACATTTTTTTATTGAAGTATAGTTGATATACGATCTTTCAGGTGTACAGCAAAGTGATTCCATTATATATCATATGCTATATATATATTTTTCCAGATTTGTTTCCCATATAGGTTATTACAAGATAATTGACTACAGTTTCTTGGGCTATATGTAGGTCCCCGTTGTTTATCGCTTTTATATATAGTAGCCTGTATCTGTCAACTCCAAATTCCAAATTTATCGCTCCCCACACTTTCCCCTTTGGTAACCATAAGTTTGTTTTCTACATCTATTTCTCACAGATTACATTTTTAATGTGCATGGGAGTGTGCTAAGTTGCTTCAGTCGTGTTCAACTCTGTGATGCCGTGGACTGCAACCCACCAGGCTCCTCTGTCCCTGAGATTCTCCGAGCAATAATATCGGGGTGGGTTGCCATGCCCTCCTCCAGGGGATCTGCCCGACGTGGAGATCACACCCATGTCTCTTACGTCTCCTGCACTGGCAGGTGGGCTCTTTACCACTGGCGCCAGCCGGGAAGCCCTTTTTAGTGTATGGCTGGGCAATAACTTATATCTGTTTTTTCCATCGTTGCTCTAAGAATCTTCAAGATCCCCAACAACCGGGCATTCTTGAGGGCCCTGAGGATTTAGGATGGCCTACCTGTCCCTTACAAGGCACTGAGTCAAACAGTGTGTGACTCACAGTGTTCCTGCTCGGAAGCCCACAGTCTTTCTGGGGAGGCAAGGCAGGCATCACATGCAGAAAGTTAGTAATAGTAGGCGATTTTTCAATTTACACACACTTATTCAGCAAATATTTACTGAAGACCTACTAAATGCCAGGCATCCCGCCAGACGTTCAGGACAAAAATATGACTAAGACGTGGGCCCAGGAGAGAGACAGATGGGGTTCAGTGTAGAACCGTTTTATCATGGAGCCATCAGAACACTAGTAGGTGGTAAAATTAGCAGCTTCCCTCTCTCCAAAAAAAACACTGAGCACTTAAGTAATCCAGTTACTGACTGAGTGAGCATTCTGGCCATGAAAGAACATATTTGGAATGAACATAGTGATGCTGAAGCTTGAATACTCTGACCACCTGATGTGGAGAGCCAACTCATTGGAAAAGACCCAAATGCTGGGAAAGATTTGAGGGCAGGAGGAGAAGGGGGCGACAGAGGATGAGATGGCTGAATGGCATCACCAACTCAATGGATATCAGTTTGAACAAACTGCGGGAGTTGGTGAAGGACAGGGAAGCCTGGCACGCTGCAGTCATGGGGTCGCAAAGAGTTGAACACGACCGAGTGACTGACAAACAACAGGGATGCCTTCTGATGCTTTCCTCTTTAGAACCAGCATTGCAGGCACCCAAATGCCCCAATAATCATTGAGAGGCAAATGACCAGCCGCCCCTGATGCAAACTTGCCCCCATGGAAGGACAGGAATTTGGGCTGGCACACGGACTTCCTCTTTCGTAACAGTCTTCACAAATCCCGTTTTTTTCTGTCTTCCCTGAAAGGCCCTAATCTCAAAGAAGGCAGAAAGTGAGTCCTGTGTGCATTTTCCCCAGCAGCTAGCAGGATGCGTGATACAGAGTGAGCAATTAAAAACATTTATGACATTAGCTGGAGAAGGAAATGGCTACCCATTTCAATACTCTTGCCTGGAGAATCCCATGGACAGAGGAGCCTGGCGGGCTATAGTCCATGAGGTAGCAAAGAATCAGACACGACTGAAGCATCTCAGCATGCACACATGCTCAAGAGTGTATATGTGTGATCTGTTTCAACTGCTTCTTGAACCACTCCATCAACATCACCCAACATCCAAGTCCAAGATCCTCTCCCAACAAATCTTCTAACTCAAAAGGGACAGACGCCACCACTCAGCTCCTCTGGACCACACGACATCTGAGGAAGATCAACTCCTGGGAGTAAGTTGAAGGAAGGTGAAGAAGAAACAAGAACAGGCTGATGCATGACTCTACATATCGGGTGATTTTAGCATATTCCAACCAGAAAAGAACTGATCATTCTGAGCAAAGATGTTAATGAGTCCTGCAAACAGAATTACCACAACGGAAACATAGACATCTTAATTAATTCTTCTCCTCCAGCAGTATTAGCACTAATGATCACAAAGTCTTCAACAGCAGTACAAGCGAAGATACAGACACAAACACACACTTTTGGTACAACTTCAGTACAGACACACACACAGGACTGTTCAGCATCCGTTTTTCTGAAAATTGCCTAAACACACAGGTGGGAGCAGTCCTGTTCATACTATATGATTCAAACCCCAGATACACTGTGGGTGGGTAATTTTGGGTTTTTGTTTGTTTGTTTTGTTTTCCAGCACTGAAGGCCCATCTGCCCCACCCTTTACTAAAGTCCACGAGACATCCTTGTGTTCTTATCAAAATCCTCTGTTTCTCTGAAGCTGCCTCTAATGAGGCAGTAAAAAGAGAACTAATTAGTAAAACCAGATTTCAAAAACAAACAGAAAAGCAGGACAAATCTCTTGAAAATAAAAACCCAATTTTTTCAAAAGTGGATCCGTGTTGCCTGCTTAGAACCTCTATAACCCTCTAGCTGAAAGAGGAATTTATTTTTTCAAGTCCTGACCATTTATTAGATGGTTTTAAGGTGACAATGAGAAAGCTTCTGGGAGTGTGTCCACCACGTTTTTCCTGTCCAATAAGCCATGTCCCTGTGGACAGAATCATGGATCTAGGCTGGATCTTGGCACTCCTCTTACTGGGGCAACTTCCTTCCAACTATGGGTGTTTCAGTTCAGTTCATTCGCTCAGACATGTTTGACTCTTTGCAACCTCATGGATTGCAGCATGTCAGGCCTCCCTGTCTATCACCAACTCCTGGAGTTTACTCAAACTCATGTCCATTGAGTCGGTGATGCCAACCAACCATCTCATCCTCTGTGCCCCCTTCTCCTCCCACCTTCAATCTTTCCCAGCATCGGAGTCTTTTCCAATGAGTCAGTTCTTCGCATCAGGTGGCCAAAATATTGGAGTTTCAGCTTCAGCATCAGTCCTTCCAATGAATATTTAGGACTGATTTCCTTTAGGATGGACTGTTTGGACCTCCTTGCAGTCCAAGGGACTCTAAGAGTCTACTCCAACACCACAGTTCAAAAGCATCAATTCTTCGGTGCTCAGCCTTCTTTATAGTACAACTCTCGCATCCATACATGACCACTGGAAAAACCATAGCTTTGACTAGATGGACCTTTGTTGGCAAAGTACTGTCTCTGCTTTTTAATATGCTGACTGTCTAGGTTGGTCATAACTTTTCTTCCAAGGAGCAAGCGTCTTTTAATTTCATGGCTGCAGTCACCGTCTGCAGTGATTTTTGAGCCCCCAAAAATAAAGTCTGTCACTGTTTCCACTATTTCCCCATCTATTTGCCATGAAGTGATGGGACCAGATGCCATGATCTTAGTTTTCTGAATGTTGAGTTTTAAGCCAACTTTTTCACTCTCCTCTTTCACTTTCATCAAGAGGCTCTGGGTGTTTCACCAGGTCTTTCTCACTTATTCATTCCTTCAATAAGCATTTGGGCCCCTGTGTATTTTGTGACGCGCTTGCTGGGGGTCAGAGCCGAACAGGAGAAAATTGAACGTCCCCAAGGGGAGTTCTCCCCAGGGAAGGACACAAGTCACTCTGTTGTTGAGTTCAAGTGGTGAGGCTGACTTACAAAACCAGTCTTATCACTTAACAGTATACCGCACGTGTGTGTGTATGCGCTCAATTGCTAAGTCATAGCTGAGCAAAGACTCAGTGTCCAGGTATTTGCAATCCCATGGACTGTAGACCGCCAGGCTCCTCTGTCCATGGAATTTTCCAGACAAGAATACTGAAGTGGGGTGCCATTTCCTCCTCCAGGAGATCTTCCCAATTCAGAGATCAAACGCGCATCTCTTGCATTGCAGGCAGGTTCTTTACCACTGAGCCACCAAGGATGCCCATATCTCACATACAGATAAAGAAACCCAAGGGCCCAAGTGAGTACAGCACAGTGTGTGCCAAATGTCCACACAAACATGTGCTGAAGTAGGGAGTAGGGTGACTCACAAGGGATTCATTAGAAAAAAGCTGACAGAAGCAATCACTTCCATACATAAAGGTAGAGAGCCTCACTCTCCAAGAACCAGGCTGACCAGAGCATTTTATGCTCATTTGTAAATCTGCACTGGACAAAAATAAGCAATGATCTTACCTCCTAAGCGCTGACATGAAAATAATGCATTATTTAAAATGAGCTGCTTAGGTAGTAAACTAACATTCAAGGAGTTCATGAAATTAGAAACACTAGAAAGTAAGAAGATAATGATACTTGTCAGAAGACATTAAGAAGACAAGTCAATAAAAGGGGTCTGTTCACAGAATGATTCTAAATACAAAATGGTCAGACTGATACTCAGAAGTATGGCTTTTAACAGAAATAACAATAGAGAGGATTCATTATGTAAATGGCTTATATGTCCGCCCAAAGTGCACGAAGAGGCAATTTGCATCTTTACTAATTTGTATTTTTGTCACAAGAAATGTCGAGGATTTCTCTTGCTAACTTATGAGGGAGGCTTTCATTGGTATACCACAGCCTTTATTTAGTTGGCGTTAGTTCAGTTGTGTCTGACTCTTTGCAACCCCATGGACTTTGCAACCCTCGGGCTCCTCTGTCTATTGATTTCTCTAGGCAAGAATACTGGAGTGTGTAGCCACTCCCTTCTCCAGGGGAACTTCCCAACCCAGGGATCAAACCCACATCCCCTGCACTGAAGGCAGATTCCTCACTGTCTGAGCCACCAAGGAAGCCCATAGCCTTTAAGACAGCAAAAACAAAAGACCACTGTGCTCTTAGTTGCTCTTAGATAATAATACATGCTCCTGGATGATGAAGATACCTTCTGGACACTGCTCAGTGTGGCAGAAGCAGTCATATGAAGCACGATTATTTTCCCAGGTTCACTGCTGAGAGGTGGAAGCGGCTTGCCCAGGGTCTCGTGATCACTAACAAATGCAGGCTGGATCTGAATTCCTGTCTCGCTCATGGACCCCCAAGTCCAGGCTTCTTTCCAGTGCCCTACATATCCAATGGTGCGAACTCTGCCGGTATCATGACCATAACGCGTCAGAAGGTATACAGAAAGATGGCTACATCTGGTCAGTCCTGGGTGCACACCTCACTACCTGTCCCACTCGGTGGCACCCATATTTGCCACCTGAGGCCCCTGGATCATTGGTGCCACACTCTGGTCAGCTCTGGAAATGATTCAAATTACTCAGATCACATAGGGCTCACAAGTCCACATCTCCCATCAGTCCAGAGCTAAACCATCTGTTCCACATCTCCTCTGGTGGTCTCACTGGACTTTCCATCAGTATCTTAACTGGATTTCCTCCTCACCACTCCTCAGTCAGACTCTTGGTTTCATGATCCACATTTTGTAGGACCCTCCTCTCCTTCAGTTCAGTTCAGTCGCTCAGTCGTGTCTGACTCTTTGCGACCCCAGAATCGCAGCACGCCAGGCCTCCCTGTCCATCACCATCTCCTGGAGTTCACTCAAACTCATGTCCATCAATTCAGGGATGCCATCCAGCCATCTCATCCTCTGTTGTCCCCTTCTCCTCCTGCCCCCAATCCC